>JBAMIH010000044.1:133414-155914 GCA_038501795.1 Pseudopleuronectes americanus | reverse complement strand
GAGCAGAGAATCTTTACACCTCTTTGTTTCGTTCAGTTCAGCTTTAAATCTTTAAATCTTCGTTTAAAAATATCTTGTGTCTCAGCGAATGTCGTCTGTGATGTAGCTGGAAGTTAAAGGTGCTTTAAAGGATGTGAACTCGACGCAGAAGTACTGTTGGCGCCCTCTGATGGACGTTTTGAATATGACATTTTCCCCCGACATGTTTAACGATGGATCTGAAAAGAACGTGAAAACGATCTGAACTGAACAATGTGAGAGTTCTTCTGAAATAACTCAAACCGACAAGAACTCTGGAGAGAATGTCTGGAGAATTGGGTTTGGACTCCTGGAGGTTCTTGTTCACGTTGGGAGGGCTTTCAAACTGTGCTGAGGAGATCATGGGTTTTGTTTCCAGCTCATTGACACCAAAAACCCTTTGTGTGCAAGTGATTCAATGAAACAGAGCAGGTCCATGAATCTGTGTGTGTGTGTGTGTGTGTGTGTGTGTGTGTGTGTGTGTGTGTGTGTGTGTGTGTGTGTGTGTGTGTGTGTGTGAGGGTTTCGCTGCATAGAAACCACACAGCACAGAGACACATCCAAACAGTATGTGCTAGCTCATTAGCTGTTAGCACCTCTTCTCTTCATCAACACGTCAACGAGAGAGAGAGAGAGAGAGAGAAGGAGAGAGAGGGAAAGAGAGAGGGGGGGGCAGAGAGAGGGAGAGAGGAGCCAATCATCAGTTGCAGCTCAATAGTGTGAGGGATCCATATTTAGATGATGGATGGATGATTGGGTAGATAGATGATGGACAGACAGACAGATGAATGATGGATAGATGTCTGATGGGACCTGAAAAGAGCAAAGATTAATAAAAACAGTCTAATATGAAATTAATTAATTAATTCACCCCTCTCTCTTGTGCAGTGCCTTTCCGTGAGGCCCCTGCCTACTCCAAACGCCGCCGGGGTCCAGCTTCCGGCAGCAGTGGAGGAAACAGCTCGTCTCCCTCGTCCTTGTCGGCTCCGCGGGTCCTGCTGCGCTCCAACAGCGACAACAACCTGAACGTGAGTCAGTACCCAGCAGCAGCCAGCAGCAGCAGCAGCAGCAGCAGCAGCAGCTCGGCTCCCCCGGCGGCTGGGCCCCTCACCTGCAGCAGCACCACCCGCACAGGGCCCCCCCAGCAGGGTCAGTCGCAGCCTGGCTCGTCGGCGTTGCACCGCAGCCTGTCCCCCCAGCTGCTCCAGCAGATGCCCAGCGGCAGCCCCAATGGCACCGTGGTGGTCCGGACCATGGGGAGGGGGGCGCGGAGCCGCTCGCCCTCCCTCAGCCGGCTGGGGGAGGAGTCTCGAAGGGCCATGGCCTCCCAGCGCCAGCCAAGGTGAGAGCGTGCCGGAGACTTGTCCGTCTGTCCTCTATCAGGGTCAGAGGTCAGAGGTCAGAGGTCAGGGGCGGGTGGGTGAACTCTGGGTCCTGACCTGCTGCGTGTTCACACTGATCTACAGCAACCAGGTTATTTAGTTCTCTGGTTCTGTCATTAACCCAGTTTCAGTGTCCTCATTCCTCAGAACAACCCACATGGTGTTTCAGGCTGGTTTCAGTCACAGTTTGTCAGAATGAAGAATCAGAACAGCTCAGTTCCTGCTCCTGAGGGTGAAGTCGCTCTTATCTCACTTTGTTCAAGTGTTTCTGATCAGTCTGGTTTTAATCAGGTATTTGATGATATAAAGACAGGCTGAGACGTTATGATTGACAGCTGAGACTGACTCAGGATTGGTCGAAAGCATGTATGGGCGGGCCCTCGATACTGCAGCTCCACCCCATGATCACTACCTCACAGACTCTGACTTCACATGACATCACCAGAACAAGATGGCAGCATTGTTTCAATGCTGTTTCATGATCTGGTTGAACTTTGCCTTTGAGCAAGCATTTCCTGACAGAGGGTCGACAGCACCCCCCCCTCCCGACCCCCTCCCCCCCCATGTGTGTTTACTGGTTCTCCTGGGAAACCTGCCATTGAAAAGACTGTGGTCTCCTTGAGAAGCTGTGGTGGCCAAGACACATTTTGCAAATATGTGCAAGTTTGTATGTGTGTTTGCTTTATGTACGTGTTTGTGTGTGTGTGTGTGTGTGTGTGTGTCTGTGTGTGTGTTCCCACCTCCACCGGGCTGACTTCAGTCAGAAATGCCACCACACGTCTGTGTGTATCAGTGCACGCTCTGTGTTGTGTTCATGTGATTGGTGACGGATTAAAGTGTGACAGGCGTTAATCTTGGAGCAGTGTAACTGTCAATCCCGATTAAGACCCGTGCTCTCTGGCCTCTTCCTCCTCTTCCTCCTCCTCTTCCTCCTCCTCCTGCTCTTCCTTGGCAGATGGACACATTTGGACGCTCCCTGCTCGCACCAACACTGCCCACACTCTCTAGCTCTTCTTTCCTCCGTCCAATGTCGAGGAGACGAGTAGCGAGCGTTAGAGCAGAGCTGCGAAGACCGAGCGGCAGAAAAGAAGCAGGAGGAAGAGGAGGAGGAGGAGGAAGAGGAGGAGGAGGAGGAGGAGGAGGAGGAGGCTGCTGAAGAGCTGAGAATAAAAGCACAGAATGAGGGGATAGAGCGAGGGTGGAGGGGACGGAGTCGAGGGAAGACAAGTGACGGAGGAGCTGAAAGACGGGGCAGGCAGACGGGGGAGGACAGTTGCTGCAGCAGGAACATGAACATCACTATCGTGTCTTTTGATGAACTTGACAATGAACAGATACTTGAGGAGCTTGTAGAACGTGTGATGCTCCACAGAGGAGCTGCTCCTGTGGACGGAGGTGAGAAGTGACTGAACACAGTGAGAAACGACTTTCATAATCCTGAAGGCAATTTGGTTTAAGTTATAAAGAACTACAGACATCAGTGAAACAGTGAAACAGTGAAACAGTGAAACAGTGAAACAGCATGAGAGAGCTGTTCTTTGAAAACACACTAAAATGTGTAATAAGTAAATAAAATAGTTCTCGTGGCAGATGAGCATTTAAGGATAAGTGTGTTTGTCATGTGTCAAGTTCTCGATGAATTGTCCTGTAAGGTTAAAGACCCCGAGAGGGAAAATCTAGATATCTGTGTGGAGAACATGGGACGTGTCTCTCATAACATCTGGAGCTCTGTGTGGAGAACTAAATGAGTTCAGGTTCCTGAGGAAGTTTGATGAGCATGAGATTTTTCTTCTGGTTCACCAGATGCAGCTCTTCACCGTGTTGGACCTCTGGGTCTCGTGAAGTTTCCTCAGTGACCATCTCTTTGAGCAGAGATTTGTCTGCCCGCTCTGTGAGATGCTGGAGGTCCAGGATCCTGTTCAGACCCTGAGAGGACAACAGGACCTCCGGTTGGGATCGATGCTCTTGTGGTCGCACGTGTTTGAGTTGAACTTCTTCTGATCTGCTTCTCGAGGATTTAGAATAATTTGAGGCTGATTTGTCAAACACTCGTTGATGATCCTTCAATCTGTCGTTCTGTGATCGTCTCCGAGCTGATGATCGATTCATGGATCAGGTGATGATCAGCTCTTTGTCACTTCGAGTGTGTTCGTGTGTCTCTTGTTTCTGAAAAGTGATAGTTATGAATCAAATGAACTTCGTTTCAGCTCCATATTCACAAACTCAAATTCACAGATGAAACTTGACACTCAAACATTTTGACAATGAATTAATCTTTTCTGACACGAATCATCTCAACGGTCTGAGTATTGATATTAAAGACTATATATAATATAATAATAACTTTATTTAACAGACATTAAAAAGTGTTTCACAAAGAAGACAAATAAAAACCAGGAAACAAAAGCTTCATGTTTTTACGAAGGAATCAACCGAGTGACGTCTCTTTCTTTCTGTAATGAATTGTACAGTAGATTCATAATCAGGTCCTCTTCTCCACCAGCTGCCCCTTCCAGCCCCTCGTTCCTCAGCTCTCTCACTTCATCCTCCGCTCTTCCTCGATTCTCTGCTCCCATAATCCACTGCTCCACATCCAACCTCCGCCCACACACATGACAGCGTCTCTGTGGCTTCCCCCCCTCGCTCCCACTTGACGTGTCGTTTGTAGAATGTAACCCACATGTCGGCCCACACACACACACACACACACACACACAGTTACGCACACAAACGAGTGCACGGTGACAGCTGTCAGTCAGACCCGCAGTGTCATGGCAACAGCTTCCCAGAGAGATGTGGTGAGAAATGAGCCGAGTCCGAGTCCAGAGCGACTTATCATAAAACCACAAAGCTCCTTGTGTTGATGGGAAATGAAATCACACACAACTTCACATGAACGCGGAGGTTGAACCCAGAGATTCCATACATGCTACTCACTGTTATTTTACAGTTAATATGTTACCGTCCTCACCTCTGTCACCAGAACGCAGCAGGAAAATAAAGAAATCAAAGCAAATATTGAAAACCAAGATTTCCTCTGTGAGACGATAAAAATCAGTTTCATGATAAAATGACAGAAAAACTAAAAGTTTAACCAAGAAAACGACACAAATGAGCTGAAAATAAATCCAGTGATAAAGTGTGAGAGGCTTGTGACACTAATAAGAGACAGTTTCACTGAACTGAAACACGACGCAGGAGGAAAACGTTACAGTTCAAATACTGTGTTCAATCTAGGCTGCATTTTGAATCAAAAAGCACAACATTAATATATAAGTCAAGTCGGACATCTTGTTTTTTCTTGAATCAACACTCAAACGTCTCTGGTTCAGGAAGTGAATTCCTCCACTGGCGATTCAGAATATCCTCCTAAAAACCGCTTTGACCCTGGAACCAGGTCGAGCAGCTGCGAGAAGAATCGTGATCATAAACATCTGATTCAGATCAAAAATCTACCGTGGACAGTTAAATTATTATGGCTGATAATCAATGATATGGTTGAGTTTCAACATGTTGCTGCTGATTGGACAAAACGTCTGTTGACACCGTTTAGATGAAACATGTCGTACAACATGAAAACTTGAACTCATAGTCTCTCTCTCTCTCTCTCTCTCTCTCTCTCTCTCTCTCTCTCTCTCTCTCTCTCTCTCTTTCTCCCCCCTCGTCTCGGGCGATAATCCAATAATAGTGCAGAGTGTGCACAGCTGGTATTAATCAACACTGTCTAATTAGCGCCTCAAAGCCACCTGGGTAATTGCCAGAGGGAAACATGGCTGACACATCATCAAACCAAAAACGTTCAGATCACGGGTATGAAAACAAGCTTTTATGAGTTTGTGTACATTCTCAAATCTTCCAAATTAAAGCGTCAGTGATGATTCAGAAGGTGAATCTGAGATCAGGAGCTTGATTCTCTCCCGTCCCTCAGCTGATCTGAGACCTTCTTTCATTTCATCATGTAGAACCAAACAGTGAGGAAGCTCCTATTTCTGTGATGAGCTGTTTTACAGCTTCTCTGCATGTTAATGGATCTATTTACGTCTGAAGCAAAGTGTGAGAGTTATGTAATACTCACATCAGCAGAAAATACATCTGATTCATTTGCTTCTATTTTGAGTGGCTTCTTGATTTTCTCTTTTATAACATCGACACCAAAGCATCATCATAAAACCACAGAAAACAACACAGATTACAGTAGAAAACAAAACCAGATATAAACTTTGAGAAGCTTGTGACACTGATAACATGAAGTTTCGTTTAGTTACATAAATATAATAAATATGTGAATTGAACATGTTTTATTTAACTTTATTGATTGTTTGATTATTCAAACTAACTCAACATGATAGATTTAATGTGACATGTTACATTGAACATATGTGATGAAGTTAAATGAAAATTGTATATATACTTAAAAACAGATAGAGTCAATGTTTAAGGCATAATTCATAATTTAAGGGTTATTGTTAATTTTACTTTATTTCCATCATGACAACAACATTAACAAAATAACTTCTCCTTCAGCATGTTTTCTTCAAAGTAAAAGCACAATGCTCGTTTTGTTGCTAAGAGGCTTTATAACGATCTGAAGTACAGCGCTTTTATTTTGAAAAGTTACACACCTGGGTCTGTAGATTGTGTCAGTTGTTTAATAGTCGACATGTGATGTATGAAATAAACCTCAGTTCAGTGAATCATTCAAACTTATATATAAAACCCACGTGAACAGTGATAACGTCAGTTTCATATTAGATCTTCAGTGCAGATGAACCAGGTAGGATGAACACAACGCCAAGGTTACAACAGGGCCTGATGTGAATGAGGTGATGAACCCATGACAACAGAAGCTCGGTTCTCCACAGTCTTTATGACACGAGAGGTCAAAGTGGACGAGGCACCAGACGCTGGTTCAGATGAAGCCGTCTGGAGTTTGCTCGGGTTGGTCCGTCCTCTGGAAGCCAGCAGCTTCACTCTGTGTCTGAATGGGGTTAGATCTCCAAAGGCCCGTGAAGGTTCGGGAAAGAGCCCAGTCTACAGGACAAGGTGACCCACTTACTGGAAAAAACCATTTCCTTCCCCTCTCTCTCTCCATCCCTCGCTCCTGCTCTCCGTTCTCTTTGTTCTCCTTTAATCTCCTCGTTTTTCCTGCGTCGCGGTTTAATCAGTGAGAATAAAAAAGGTTCAGGCTGACGACTCGATCCTTTCAGTTCATTTAAAGCTTTATATTAAACTCTGTGTTTCTGTGGCCTGACCTCCGGTGCTGTCGTCACGTTCTTTCATTTCACTCGATGAGAAAATCGAATGTCTCCCATGTGCATTGGTTGAGCTTCATTCGATTAATTTAAGTGACACATTTATTTATTTACGATGCAAATTCAACAGCTTTTTATTGAAGCCAAATAAAATCCTTATTATTCTGGAGGTCGTCCCCGCACTGGAGGATAAAAGCTGCAGACTTCTGCTCTTTGATGCTGTTTATTTGTTTCCCTCCCATCACTCCGTCTGTTGTGGTAAGTGTTGTTGTGGAGGTTGACCACTAAGTGGCGCTGTGTTATCATGTGAGACACAGCTGGCTCGGCTGCTGTCCTCTCTCTGGTCACATGGACGAGCTTCTTATAAACACATTTTATATTTACACGTATAAAAGCAGCTTCACTTCTCATGTTTGTGCAGAGTCAAACTTTCCCCCTCGTCCTCTGCTGGGACGGCGTCATGTGATGTCCTGCTCTGATGTCCCAGAGTGGTCCACAGCGTCTCCTACCCACAATCCTCTGCAGCTCTGTGGGTCAGAGCCAGCCCACATTCTGCCCCACTTACTACTGGAGACACGTGTCTGCTGGCCTCCCAGTCTCTGCTCGGCATAATTGCTTTGTGTGTGTGTGTGTGTGTGTGTGTGTGTGTGTGTCCATGCTAATTTGAGGCAGCTCATAATGTTCCCGTCTTTCCATTTTCAACTGTCAGAGGTTTTTATTCAGGAAGTTTGAAACGTTGTTGACCTTTTGACCTCCAGTGTTTCTCCTTGTTTCCTAAGTGTAGATGAGATTTTTTTGTTTCATGTAACCCGACAATGTCGCAGTCATTTTCTCCACTTACGTTCCACAGATTCTCCATTTTTCTGCAATGTAAAACACATTATCATCAGGCATTTCCATTGCAGCTGTGACACGAAGCTCCACGACTCCACTGAAGTGTTGTGTTGTGTTGTTGTGCCTGAGTGAAGTCGTTCTCCCTGACCTGCTCTGGTGTGTTTGTCTCAGTCTCAGCAGTCATGGCGAGGGCGTGGGCACCCGGAGGAAGCTGTACAGCGCCGTGCCCGGGAGACACTTCGTGGTGGTGCGTCCCCACACCGCTCAGGCTGAGGGGGAGATCAACCTGTACAAGGGCGACAGGGTCAAAGGTGAGACAGGGGTCACGGGTCATATACAGCACTACGTCGTGTGGGACAAAACAGTCTGAGCTCTCTCATAGACCTTGTGTGACTGCAGGGGGCGCTGTGACTCAGTAATTTAACATCAGGTTTTAAGTTCAGTAAATGTTTCATCCCCAGATCTGCAAACACTGAACCCAAGAGGAACTTTGAGTTTACAGTTATTTTTGATGATTTACATTCGTAAACGTGCAGACTCCTTTAAAATCAGTGAGAACAATCCAGAGACCTCAGATGAAACGTGATTAAAAAGATTGTGTTCACGTCTCAAACTTTCATGTTTAACCAGGAGGCAGGAAGTTGTTTTATTTTGAAGGTTCATTGAATCATTTAAAGTCAAAATAAAAATTAAAGTTAAAATGAGTACCTGGTATTTAAAGCTGTGACATATGGGATTAAACTAATAAATACATTTTCTGACACCACTTCGGTAAATGTACTGTTAGATTTGATGTCCTCTGTCACAGGATGAAAAAGCTAAATCAACGAGTTAATAAAAGGATCTGATTCGTCTCATGATTGCGTCTGAAAAGGAAACAACTGAAAATCAAAGATGAAATGATCATATCTGATGATAATGACACAGATTCCGCTCATGCTACAGATTCACTGCAGATCTGCAGCTTTGAACTTACCTGCTGAGAACCAGACGTCACTAATTCACCTGTCGACTCTGAGAAAAATGACATCACAACATTGATATCGATATAATACTAAATCGACTCAGCAGCCAAACTGTGCTCGAACCCACAGAACTTTTTTATTTATCTCCAGTTTTTATGGACACAAAATGTTTCCTAAAGGCATTTGGAATATTTCAGTTTGATTTTTGATGTGTCGGATTCGATGGTTCGGGGCTGGAACCTGATGACACAGAATCAACTGAACTTCATCCAAGGAAATCAAATGAAAACAAACCGTGACTGTTCTGCACTTCATCTTTTCATTATTTCATCTCAGGCATAAAATCCGCTGCTGCTGTTTGTCAGGTTTCATTATTCTGACTTTTCATTTTTCATGTGGTTTCAGTGTAAATTGAAAACAACCAGCTGCTCATTAACAAACACATGAATTATTTCAACTGTCCAGTTGAGAAACAGCAGCTCAGCCTGATTCCAGAACAGTGGAGACCTCCTGCTGTTCACAGTGTGTCCGACTCACACACCATGAGACCTTCACCTTAGTGTTGAGTCTATGCAGATGTGGCCTTCAGATGAAGTGATGCTCTGTTCTTCTTTCACTTCTCTCTCCTCCAGTTCTGAGCATCGGAGAGGGGGGGTTCTGGGAGGGCAGTGCCCGTGGCCAGGTGGGCTGGTTTCCAGCCGACTGCGTGGAGGAGATCCCGGCCAAGGCCACCGAGGAGAGGAGCTGTAAGTCCAACGACCCGGGGGGCTCGGAGGGGGGACGGTGACTTATGTAGGACGCGCTCTGTTTGTCGTCACCCGGTTGTGAGGAGACACACAAAGAGCCTGAACGCTGCCGGTTCCTGAGGCAGCGGCGGCACGTGGCCTCTTTCTCTCCAGTGCATGAGCTGCATGTGTCTCTTCCTGTCTCCCCAGGCTGTGGTGCACAAAGCTAAGCGCTGCTTCGCCCTGCTCACTCAGCCGAGCTCTGATGTCCCCTGGGCGCAGGCTAATGAACATATCACGCCATGCCCCGCCCCCCCCCATGAACATCACATCCCCCTGGTCCCTGCGTCTCTGAGCCCAACTCGTAGTGAGCGGAGTTTAAAAGACACCTGCGTTCCCTCCGTCTGTCTTTGTCCTTGATCCGTCTCATCCTCACTGCTCTGACACTCTTTAATTATTGACATTATCATAAGTACAGTGTTGCAGGAGTCAACTCCCCTCTTAGTCTTCCCTGCTCTTCACGAGTGTGTCAGGGACGACGGAGGCAGATGGGGAGCGATTCCTCTCTCTCTCTGGCTGTTTGCCTTCTCCTGGTTGGCTGATTTTGAAGCCGACTCGGGGCCTTTGGCACAGAACGCTTCTCTCACACGCTGCCACATTCAAATTGCCCCGAGGTTTGCCTGAAAAGAAAGCCTGTCAGAAAATGGGAGCACAGTATGGTGGCTCGCAGCGACCCGCTGGAAGGCGTCCGCGGCCTCGGGATCGACCTGCATGACGCAGAGTAGCCGCGGCTGATTGAGGAAGTTACAGGCAACAGACCACTACTGAGATTTATTTCATTTCTGCCTAAATGGTTATGATTTAACAGACATTTATCAGAGAGACAGTTTGGAGTCCATTCACCGTCCAGTCCTTTGATCTGTTCATTCATATTCATATTCAAAGGAATAGTGTAGAAAGACATGTCTCAGCGGGGCTGTGTTCTGGGGGCTGCGTCCTTTAGAGGAGACGTCCGGTCTGAACAGGTCACCGGCCCGTCCTGACCTCAATGCTGTCACCTAGCAACAGAGCTGGAGTTGGACATTACGAGAAAGATTGAACTTGTTTATTGTTCAGTTGAGTTAAAGTCGGACACTCACATGTTGGACGTCTTGTCACCAAGACACAATGAATCATGGGATATGTTGGGGGAAGGATCCACCCGTTGATGAAACAAAGCATTTGAAGGAGCCTGAGAAGTGGGACAGCGTTGCTGTGATGAAATATCCGTCTTAGACACTGTTGTGTGTTATTAGCAGCTTGTATCAGCTCGTAACATTTTTACAGAAACACAATGACGAGGTTTATTTGCCGGGTTTCTATCGTCTGTGTCTCTCGTGCGTAACGTGTGTAACTCATCAGGGTTTTTACCTCATCCCGACGCACGCTGATTCAACTTCAACACCTTTAGCTTCTAATCCCTCCAATTCAATAGATGTGATGCAGGAGGATTAAACTGTGCTTAGACACGCTTTGTTAGGGTTCAGGTTTGAACCTTTGAGAGCACTCGAGGAGCTGTGTGGGGAAACACACACACACACACACACACACACAGACACACACACAGTGTCAGTCAGCAGTGCTGCACATTCCTCTGAATGCTTCCCTGAGTGTAGCTCTGCTGATCGTGAACCTTCAGCTGCACCGAGCTCATAGAAAAACGTTTGTTATGAATTTGAGAAGCTGGAATGAAACGAGATTTATCAAATTTCCTGCTGCAGAACGTTAAAGGGACTGAAATTAATAAGACTCCTGAATATGTGTTCACTGTGAGACTGAAGTCAAATGGGTCACTGGCAGATTAAGGCTTTCTGAAACCACTCTTCTCTTCCAGGTACAGATTCTGACATCTGGACTCAAAGCATGTTTGAACAGCTGTATTTCACTAACCTGCAGGAAGTGATGATTTGTATCGCTGTTGTACGTGGCTCAGGTTAAACCCTTTGAAAAACAGATACAGGAAGAGAATCATAAACAGATGACTTCTGTTATTATCTAGTTCGACAGCTTTAATTGAAAATGAACAGAAATAAATAAAAAGCAGGAAAACGAAGCTGGTTTCTGAAAGAGGTTTTTAAGACGAGACTTCAGTGACTTCAGAACCATTAAGACTTGGTATCAGATCAGAACAGAGATTTGTGTACTTGCCAATAGACTCAATATTTTTACACACATTCACACACACATGCTATATATACACACACCATCTGTATTGATCTGTGACCATAGAAACCAGCGGGCTGCAGTCACACAGCAGTTGCTATGGAGCGTGATCATGTTGTGTGTGTGCAGCCCTGCTCTCTCTCTCCATCCCTCTTTTCTTTATCCTACACGTTTTCTCTGTCTTCTCCTCCCCCCCGCCCCCCTTTCTTTTCACTACGTTCTCTCGTCCGATCTGAGGACGTGCACGTTGAATCAGGAGAGACGAGGAAATAATGTTCCTGCAAAGATGACGAGATGTAAGCCGGATCAGAGGAGATGGAGTTTCTGTGAAAGTGTGACAGCTGGCGTGAGGGGGGGTAGTGAAGGAAGGAGAGAGAGAGAGAGAGAGAGAGAGAGAGAGAGAGTATGTGAAGCAAGGAGATAGAGAGAGAGAGAGAGAGAAAGAAGGAGAGAGAGAAAGAGAGGGAGAGTATGTGAAGGAAGGAGAGAGAAAGGGGGGAGGAGGAATCTTCACTGTGGAGGTTGTGTTTGTGTACAATATGCATTTTGAGATTCTAAGAAAAAATCAAACCTACTTTAAATGAAAGTATTGTTTCCAGTTTCCTGTTTGCAGCCCACGTGGTTGAGTCCAAACTGCAGATGAAGGAGAAACAGATTAAAAAACCTCCATCATGTGACGTAGCTCAGCTCCTGCTCCTTCATTCACAATCGCTCCATCACGTCTTGGAGTAGAAGTTAAAAGGTCAAATCTTTGGGTCTCTGGTTGAATTCCCTGTGGGGTCACATGGAGACGGTGGGAACTTAAACACACGTCTGTTACATGGATCTTACATCATCTCACAGAAACCACTGAACCCATTGAGTGGACGCTGGTGGGGGGAGGAGCCAGGAGCTGGTTTCACTGGAGGAGGCAGATCCAGGATTTCACAGGTTCTCAATGAACTGGTTCCAATGGACTGTTTGGTAAAAGAGAGTTGAACCTGTTGGATGGTGCCGTGTCTCTTTGGTGATGTTTCACAGAGCTCGGCTCTCATTGGTTAAAACCTGGACGTGACCTTTGACCTTGCTCTGCTGTGATTTGTCAGATTCCCGAGCGGATCGAGCCGACAGACGGAAGCTGTTCAGACACTACACTGTGGGGTCCTACGACAGCTTCGACGCCTCCAGGTGAGACACAAAGACACACACACAGACACACACACACACACACACACACACACAGACACACACACACACATACACACACACAGAGACACACAGACATTACACTGTGGGGTCCTACGACAGCTTCGACGCCTCCAGGTGAGACACAAAGACACACACACAGACACACACACACACACACACACACACACACACAGACACACACACACACATACACACACAGAGACACACAGAGACACACAGACATTACACTGTGGGGTCCTACGACAGCTTTGACGCCTCCAGGTGAGACACAAAGACACACACACACACACACACACACACACACAGACACACACACACACACAGAGACACACACACACAGAGATACACAAAGACAAACACACAGAGACACATACATACACACACAAAAAACATAGACATACATACACACATAAACAGTCATGTACACACACATATGCACAAACACACAGTGATTGGATGTAACAAAGTACATTTACTTAGTTACTGTCGTTGATTATCATTCAATAGTCAATATAATATATAAATCAATAATAACAATCAGGTAAGGTTAGACCTCACCAGACGAGCATTGCTCTAGAGAATAGGATACACTCTGCAGGTAGTTTCACCTTGAATATGTACTTTTAAAAGCCAGTAGTCTATGTACCTTTACCCCAGTGGAAAAGTAAACGTGGTACTTCTACTCGAGTACATTTTTGTCTATTTAGAACCTAAACCTCACTCAGCCAAGTGAAGCAGGAACTGAGTCGTCAGGTAGAAAAGTGGCTCGGAGCTGTGACCTCACTTTGAGGAGGTTAAATCTTTCATCTCACACACAGAAGTGGAAACCTTACTCACCTCCACGACTGTAACTTCACTAAGAGTCTAACTCAGAAATCACTCAGTTAATCCAGAATACTGCGGCTCGGCTTCGAACACAATCCATGTACAACCATATCCCCCTGTTTGCTCCAGGATTCATTTTTAAATTCTTTAATAACTTTAAAGCCAGACATGCACTCTCTATCATCAATATTCTTTTACTTTGTGATTTTCATATTGTTTGTTCACGTCAGTTCATCGTCTTCAGTCAGTGTTTGATCTGAACTTCCTGGTTCTCCAGAGAGGAACCAGCCGTAGTAGAGACGAGGATTTAAGAAGCTCAGAGGAAACTTCTAATTCCTCCTGAAGAAGAATCTCAGGGTTTCCACCATCATGAGCTCCAGAGTTATTCTGCTGCACTCGTCCCTCCTGTCCTCTGCTGTCACATCCACTTCAACACCAGCTTCATTAGAAACCAAGATAGATGTTTGCTCCTCTGTGTGAGAGAGTGAGTGTGAGTGTGTGTCTGTGTGATGTGTGTGTGTGTGTGCAGATTGAATTACTCCGGTGAGCTGGACGTCCTCTGCAGGAACATCAGGATAATTGAGCTGTGGGTTGAGTTTGATCAGGTCGTCTGTTCAGCATCATCAGAGGTCTGAACATTAACATGGAGGAGGGAGGAGGGAGGAGGGAGGAGGAGGGAGGAGGGAGGAGGGAGGAGGGAGGAGGGAGGAGGGAGGAGGAGGAGGGAGGAGGAGGGAGGAGGGAGGAGGAGGGAGGAGGAGGGAGGAGGGAGGAGGGAGGAGGGAGGAGAGAGGAGGGAGGAGGGAGGAGGGAGGAGGGAGGAGGGAGGAGGGAGGAGGAGGGAGGAGGGAGGAGGGAGGAAGGAGGAGGGAGGAGAGGAGGAGGAGAGGAGGAGAGGAGGAGGAGAGAGGAGGGAGGAGGAGGGAGGAGGGAGGAGGAGGGAGGAGGAGGGAGGAGGGAGGAGGAGGGAGGAGGAGGAGGAGGAGGAGGAGGAGGGAGGAGGGAGGAGGGAGGAGGAGGAGGAGGAGGGAGGAGGGAGGAGAGAATCAAATGTCTGCAGAGTCGGAGAATGTGAAGAGATGAAGAGTCACTTTATTAACCGTTCACTGATGAAACTTAAAAATACATTTAAAACAGTCAATAACAATAACTAAATTAACTGACTAATCAGTATTTTGGAGTTTTTCACTTACGTATCAGTGTCTGCATTTATTCTATGTTATAGAATAAAGTATGTAGAAAATATCTAAACTAAGTTTTCAGTTTTTATTTTGTTTTTAATGATAGTTATTTTAAATATGTTTTGTGTTAAAATGTAAAATCGCAAACCTCCATTACATTTCTTTTTTTCAGGAAGGTTTGATAACGACATCTTAGGAATCATTTATGATTTTTAAAATTCAAATATATATTGACTAATATTACTAATAAAGTCATTATGTTTAGTTCCTAAAGTCTATTAATATGAAGTAATACTGGCTGAGTGCAATGAACTTATGTTTGGATACTTTTGCTACTCAGACATTAATATTGATAATCTTGTAGAATATTAACCTTTATTCATATATATGATTTATCAACCTCATAGTTTATAAACAGTTACAATTATTTTAACTTCAACCAGCTGCAACTTTAAAATCTTATTAATGCATCAATAGAATTATTGCTATTATTTTAATATAATATGATATAATGAAATATAATATAATTTAATATAATGTAATATAATATAATATAATATAATATAATATAATATAATATAATATAATATAATATAATATAATTAAAAATAATATAATATGATATATACTTTTAGTTTAGATAAATGAATAATTCGACTCTGACCTGTGGACGTTTCACTTCTTCTCCTTAATGGAAGAAATTCTGTCATTACTGAAACTTGAAATATGTTTTCACCCGGCGCTCACATCTCGTCCTTCCTCCGCTCGTTAAAGATTCATAATTGTTTTTTAACTGGCAGCGGGAGTCGTTAAATCTTGCAGGAGGCAGGAACCTTCCTGGTCTGTGAGTTTACAGCTGGATCTCCACTCACACTTCAGACAGAGAAGAAACCCGACTGCTCCAGTGGTGGAAGAATCCTAATATATTCACATCTGGAAAACAGAGTCCTGCACAGATCCAGATGTTCACTTGAGTAAATATATGTATTTATTTACTGCTGCCTTCATTGTGGTCGACTCCAGTTAAAGAGGTTAGATTTAGTATTGCTCTTCATTCCTATTGAAGGTTGTTTTGATATGAATGTAGCAGCGTCCTGAGCAGAGGTCACATCAGGAGGGTCATCATAGGAGCTGGAGGTCGTTCAGAGACGATCATATGGAAATCTTGGGTCCTGAGAAGAAACCCAAGTTGTATTGTTAGCCTGGTTCCTTCAGGTCGGCTGTGATCAGCTGTTGTGTTAACATGATGCTGATCGTCCTCATAAAGGAATCTGACCAGATCCTGGTTTGACAGTTGAAGGTTTTGCAGAGAGACAGTTTTCAGGAGCTTTTTTTATTACGCTTCAGATCTGAGACAATTTGTCATCACTGACTGAGAGAGGGCAAGAGGGGGAGAGAGAGAGAGAGAGAGAGAGAGAGAGAGAGAGAGGGGGAGAGGGAGAGAGAGAGAGAGAGGGAGAGGGAGAGATAGAGAGGGGGGGAGAGGGAGAGAGAGAGACAGAGAGAGAGAGAGAGAGGGAGAGAGAGAGAGAGAGAGGGGGGAGAGAGGGGAGAGAGGCAGGAGAGCCAGTTGTGGATTTTTGCACATGATGCTTCAGCTCTCTGCTGTCTAAGATGAAACGCTGATGATGCTGCTGCCCCAGGGGGCGCTGTGGGGTCACGTGTTCAGGCCACGACACTGAAAGGTCAGACGGACGCTTTAGTCTCCACCTGCCACCACTCACGCTGAGTAACGGTTTGATTCCCGTCTCTAACGACTCTGCCCTTGAGCCAGGCGCTAAATTAAAAGTCACACATGGTCAGTGAGTGAACATCACTTGTTCAGCAGGATCACACCTCAGATAAACGCTCAGGCTCTTGGTTTGCTGCTGTGGTGCTCTGACCCACTGAAGCTGCCACCGTGTCACATTTGGGCGATCAAGGTGTGATTGCCAGTGACCGCCCACTGTGTGCAGGTGTGTGCGTGTGTGTGTATATGTGTGTGAGTGTGTGTATGTGCGTGTGTGTGTGATAATCTTCAGTGTGTCAGCAGTGCGGGCCTCCTTCGTCTCTAGACAGATTGCGTTGCTAAGGGAACTGTTGCTAGGATGGCAGTTGCGCCTCTCTCTCTCTCTCTCTCTCTCTCTCTCTCTCTCTCTCCCTCCCTCTCTCTCTCTCTCTCTCTCGCTCCCTCTCTCTTCCCACGTGTCTATTCAGCGTAATCCCTGCACCTAATATAAACTGGATGATGCAGCCACCTCGAGCTCCAGGAGCGAACTTGGCCTTTGAGTTGCAGCTGGTTTCTGCTTCACCACCCTGGTGACATCACACTGGTCCCAGCAGGAGGTCTGAGGTGGATCGTACCATTCCATGTCCCAGCAGATGAGACCAGTGTGGTGGAGCTGAAAGAATCAAACTTGGATTGTTGTTCACGTTGGAGCCACAATAAAACCACTGATTAGACACTTTCCTGCTCAGTTTGGAATAATCCTATTTGAGCAGAAGGGAGTTTCACTCAGAGACGTTCCTGCTGATGAAGAGGAGACTTGACTTCATCACATCTTTTTGAATGTTTATAGCTGCCGACATTCTGTCCAGCTGCTTGTGTCCAGAAGGACAAAGACAGAAACTGAATTTCAACCTTGTCATGTTTCTGAATCAAAGCATAAAAAGAGCCGATCAATCAGAGAGGAGAGAAACACGATGACCTCAGAGGACTTCACCTTGACTTCCTGGAGACTCAAATCTTAACTTAACCTTAACTTAACCTAAAGTATTTACTGAACTTAACATAAACATTAAAATGTCTGCAACTTAACAGTGATTTACATTTTCTCCCCATAATGTTACTGAGTAAATAGAATTAGGTCCTGACAACATGAGAAATACATGGACTACACACACAGACACACACACACACACACACACACTGCAGAGCATCATCCACACCGACACTCGGCTGCTCCCTCCCTCCCTCCCTCCCTCCCTCCCTCCCTCCCTCAACACGCCCCCTGCCCGGTGAGCCTCAGCCTCCTCCCGCCTCATCATGATCCATTAGCCGCTGACGGAACCAGCTCCAGCTCGATGTCGCTTCTCCTCGACGCCGCCGCCGCTCGCTCGCACCGGAGCGGAGGGAGTAACCGCCGCGCGGCGGAGGAGTAGCAGGGAGGGGGGAGGGAGGGGGAGGGACATCTCTTCCTCCATCGTCTCCCTTCTTTTTTCCTCTCTCTCTCTATCTCTCTTTTTCTGTCTCTCTCTCTCCCCCCCTCTCTGCCTCTCCATCCCTCTCCATCTCTCTGCTTCTCTCTCTCCCCTCTGCCTCTCTCTCTCTTTCCTCTCTCTCTCTCTCTCTCTCTCTCTCTCTCTCTCTCTCTCTCTCCCTCCCTCCCCCCGCTCGCCCTCTCTCTCTCTGTGTGTTTGGTGGAGATGCGGTGGTCGGGCTGCCGGGGCCGCTGTCTCACCGTCTGATAGAGACAGAGGTCGGCCTCAGGAGGAGGGGGGGGCAGCAGCGGTGGTGGTGGTGGGGTGGGGTCGGGGTCGCCCTGCCCTGCCCTGGCCGGACTAACTCCCCCCGCCAGCAGCATGAACCTCCACTCGGGCAGAGCGTCCGTGGCCATGCTGCGGATGATGGGTTGTGCTAACGGGCGCTCTGCTCGCCATCTCCTCCACAGCGACTGCGTGGTGGACGAGAAGACCGTGGTGCTCCAGAAGAAGGAGAACGAGGGATTCGGCTTCGTCCTGCGGGGAGCCAAAGGTAAGAGCTGACTTCACCTCCTTTATTCTCCTCCTGTCATCCATCCATCACCGTGCACGCACCACCGAGACTCATGCACACTCACCCTCATTCAGGTGCAAATACAACATTGTCATCACGTTTGTCGTCTGTCCCTGAGTCTTGTGACAACATGTGAAGAGATGCTGCAGCCCCACCCTCCAGCAAGTGCTCCACAATAAAGTTCCGCTCCAAAAAATGTAGCTTAACTTTATTGTGACCTCCCCTGAATCACACACACACACACACGCACACACACACACACACACACACACACACTCTCACACACACACACACACACACACACACTCTCACACAAACACACACCATATTTGCCTTAAAAATGATTAACATGTGGAGACTTGATATTTGTCCTCATTAGTCTCCATAATGTGACAACAGATGTTGGTCCCCACAACATTAGTCAAACCTTAACACACACACGCACACACACACACACACACACAAACACACAGCTGTGATGGTATTTTTTGTTATCAGGGAGGCAGATGATTGCAACCAGCCGTAATCATGGGCACCACACACACACACACACACACCACACACACACCACCACCACACTAACCTCTAACCCTTAGGCTATAACCATCTGTGTTGTGACATCACTGCGTGTTTGGGTAAAGCCGTGTGAGACCTTTGATCTTTGTCCTCTTGTGTGTTTGACGTGCACCTGCCTCCTGCCGCCGCATCATGACTTGTTGTGTTACGAGCGGCTCATCCCGGCGGTTCGATATCTCACCGGCCACGAGACCGGATCTAAAAATAACCAGTTTGAGCTGCTGCGTCGGTTTCTATGACGATGCTCGCCATGTCATAATCCACGTTGCATTCCACAACTGTGCTGCTGCGTTCGATTGGAAGGAGAGAGGAAGAGGGGGAGGCAGAGAGATGGAGGAGAGAGGAAGAGGGGGAGGCAGAGAGATGGAAGGAGAGAGGAAGAGGGGGAGGCAGAGATATGGAGGGAGAGAGGAAGAGGGGGAGGCAGAGAGATGGAAGAGAGAGAGGAAGAGGGGGAGGCAGAGAGATTGAAGTAGAGGAAGAGAGGAAGAGGGAGGAGGCAGAGAGATGGGAGAGGAGGAGGGAGAGGAGAGAGGAGAAGAGGAGAGAGGAGAGAGGAGAGAGGAGAGAGGGAGAGCAGAGAGGAGAGAGGAGAGAGGAGAGAGGAGAGAGGAGAGAGGAGAGAAGGAGAGAGGAGAGAGGAGGAGAGAGGAGGAGAGTGAGAGGAGAGAGGAGAGAGGAGTGAGAGAGAGGGAGAGAGGAGAGAGGGATGAGAGGAGAGAGGAGGAGAGGAGAGGAGAGAGGAGAGAGGAGAGAGGAGAGGAGGAGAGAGGAGGAGAGAGGAGAGAGGAGAGGAGAGAGGAGAGAGGAGAGAGAGGAGAGAGGAGAGAAGGAGGAGAGAGGAGAGGGAGAGAGAGAGAGAGGGAGAGGATGAGAGGGGGAGAGGAGAGGAGAGAGGAGGAGATGAGAGAGGAGAGAGGAGAGAGGAGAGAGGAGAGAGGAGAGAGGAGAGAGGAGAGAGGAGAGGGGAGAGAGGAGAGAGAGACGAGAGGAGAGGAGGAGGGAGGGGATGAGAGGAGGAGAGGAGAGAGGAGAGAGAGAGGAGAGAGGAGAGAGGGAGAGGAGAGGAGTGAGGAGGGAGGAGGGAGGAGAGAGGAGAGAGGAGAGGAGGAGAGGAGAGATTTGTCTTGAAAAACAAGAGGGAATGTTCTAGTCATTACTGACCAACGCACACACAAACACACACATACACACTCTCTCTCTCTCTCTGCTATCACCCCGGGGGAACTGACCCAGCGAGCTTATCCAGCATGGGTGTGAACACATACACACACCACACCAACACACTCACACACACACACTCACACAGACACACACTGATGCTCGAGCTGTCACATAAGCTTACATCCTCTTTTGCTCTCTGTGTTTCTGCCTGTTTTTTAACTCTCTCTCTCTCTCTCTCTCTCTCTTTCCTCTACTCTCTCTCTTTCCTCTCTCTCTCTCTCCTTCTCTGTGGGTTACACACACACACACACACAAACACGCACACACACACACGTGCACGCAGACTGACACCTAAAGAACGCAGTCATCAGAGTCGTGTAAACACCATGAAACCAGGTTGGTGCTGGCAGGACTCTGTCTTCCAGTAGATAAGATGAGTTAGTAGGACGTGTCACTTGTCACCACTGGTTCTCGCACCGCCGCAATATTAGTTTAACCTCCCCGAGAGCGAGAGAGGAGGGAGGGAGGGAGGGAGGGAGGGAGGGAGGGAGAGAGGGAAGAGAAGAGGAGAGGAGAGGAGGAGAGAGAGAGAGAGTGAGAGAGGAGAGCGAGGGAGAGAGAGTCGAGAGGGAGGCGAGGGAGGGAGGGAGGGAGAGCGAGAGTAGAGAGAGATGAGAGTGGTGAGGAGAGAGGGAGGGTGAGAGAGGGAGGGGAGGGAGGGAGGAAGAGAGGGAAGGAGGAGGAGGAGGGAGGAGAGCAGGGAGGGAGAGAGAGAGAGGGAGGGAGAGAGGGAGGGAGAGAGAGAGAGGGAGGGAGGGAAGGGAGGAGGGAGGGAGGGAGGGAGTAGGGAGGGAGAGGAGTGGATAGAGGGAGGGAGGAGGGATGGGAGGGAGAGGCGGAGGGAGGGAGGGTGAGAGAGAGAGAGAGAGAGAGGGAGGGAGGGAGGGGATGGTGGAGCTGCAGCCATTGTGCGTGCAGGGTCGCAGTGACTAGATCTGTGACGCTCGTTGGTAATGATGGTGATTAGTTATAGGAATTCCAGTGTTTTGCAACCAGGGGCATCCAAGATAATCACATGTGGTGATTTTAAACTGTGCCGCGCTGCTTATTGTGAGGAGGATCTCTCGTTCGGATGTATTCCATCTCGAGCATTGTGTCATCCTAGTTTCTTCTGTTAAACTTTAGTTGACACTTATCTGGTCGAGTAGGTGTTTAGGTAAGGTAATGGGATTGTATGCTGTGGGCTGTCGTTGTTCTCTTATTGACAATGGTGACTGAACGCTATATACACGCAGCTCGAGAAGATAAAGCAGGTAACGAGCCTAAGGGAAGAGAGATAAGGGAAGCAGAGGATCACGAAAGACACAACGACGACAAGATCAAGCTACTGACCCAGCCTCCCCTAAGATCCGAAGAGCAGTAAGAAGAGAGATAAGCAAGAGAGAGATCAGCAGAGCCGGGTACGAAGAGCGATCACCCCGAGGAGAGATCAAGAAGCGAGAAGACGGACCAGCGAGATCAGAAGAGACCACAAGGCGTCCTACAGAGCGCCTAAGCAGAGTAGGAAGAGAGCCCGCCTTCTTCAGCATACGACAGAGAGATCAGAAGGAGAGATAAGAAGAGTAACAGCTACGAAAGAGAGGTAAGCAGTGGAGCATCTCGAACGAGATAGGTCAAGAAGAAGAAGATAAGAAGTGAGATCAAGACGAGCGCTACGCCAGAGAGATAGAAGCAGAGGTAGAAGCGAGATTAAGAAGAGAGAATAGCCAAGAGAGTATAAGAAGAGCGCTCAAGAACGCGCGGTCATATCGCGAAGTCTCAAGAAGAGGGTTTAAGAAGAGAGATCACGAAGGACGAGCTAAGAAGATGTGTGGCAGCGCTCAGAAGGCGCGCTACGACGCGCGATCGGATTTGGAACGAAGTAGAACCGGACGCGTACTGGTACTCCTCTATCTCCTTACCTCTCTTTGACCTCCTCAGAAGGACGAGAGAGTAGATCTACGCCGAGATCAGCTACATATCCAGATCTGACTCAGCTGCTCTACTAATAGCTTTGTTGAAGCTAAGCGGGGACGATTTATGTATTTCATATTTAGTTTGTACTAACCTCCTCACTATCCTCCTCCTCTGTCTACTTTCACCTCCTCTCTGTCCTCCTCTCTTCTACCTCTCTCTCACCTCTCTTCACCATTCCTCTCTCACTCCTTTGCCTCTCTTACTCACTCTCTCACTCATCTTCACATCACTCTGACCTCCTCGTCTCACTCCACATACTCCACTTTCCTTCAACCAAAACACTCCATTCAGACTCCTCTTACCTCTTTACCACACATATCCTACACCTCTTCAAACCACCAACTAGATCCACTCTCACTCACAATCAGTACCACTTTTTTCCACACGTCTTAACACTCTAGTTTCTAGTTTTCCCGCC
>JBAMIH010000044.1:120000-133214 GCA_038501795.1 Pseudopleuronectes americanus | reverse complement strand
AGACTGAGATGAGAGATGAGTGGAGTGGATGTAGAGATGGACGTCCGATGCACAGGGCGGCCGGAGCCAGGATCCGAGGAGGTGGAGGAGAGGAGCGTGGATCGAGAGAGGCGAGAGACGGAGGAGAGGAGGAGTGACAGGAAGAGAGATGGGCATAGTACGGATTGGCTGGGAGAAGAGAGAGAGAGAGAGATGAGAGAGATGAGCGTGAGAGATGGATGGGGGGTCTTAGCTAGTGGAGAGAGAGCAGCGAGGAGAGAGAGAGTGGAGGAGAGATGAGAGCGCTGATGAGAATCGAGGAAGGAGAGAGATGATGGGCGCAAGGTAGTTAGTTTTCTGGTAGTCGGGTGGTTAGTCGGTTGTTTTAGGGTGGGTTGGTAGTTTTTAGTTAGTAGCTAGGTAGTCGTTGGATAGTTTGGGGGTTGTAGGGTAGTCGGTAGTATTTAGTGGTTTTGTTCGGTCGGAGAAGAAGAGACAGTCCCAACCGTAAGGAGAGAGAGACCGTTGGAGTCTGAGGCACCCGAAGTTGCCCGACGAGATTGATCGTGAAGGGGAGACGAGGGAGCCAAGGGGAGTGAGATGAGGAGAGAGAGAGCCAGAGAGAGGGAGAGATGAGAGGGAGTGGAGAGCGGAGTCCGAGGATGGAGAGAGATGACAGAGAGAGCGAAGTGGAGGAAGGAGAGAGAGAGAGTGAAGTGGAGGGCAGCCCCAGCGAGAGATGCAAGACAGAGAAGAGGAAGAGGGAGTGAGAGGAGAGATCGAGAAGTCAGAGGGAAGAGAGAGATGGAGAGAGGAGAGAAGAGGGAGAGAGGCGAGAGCGGAGGGAGAGAGAGGAGAGTGAGAGGGACGAGAGAGAGAGAGGAGGAGAGAGGAGAGGAGGAGGGAGAGAGGAGAAGGAGAGTGAGAGAGAAGAGAGAGGAGAGAGAGAGAGTCGAGAGAGGCAGAGGGAGAGGAGAGTGGAGAGAGCGGAGAGAGTGAGGAGGAGGTCGAGCGAGGAGAGAGAGAGAGGGAGGAGAGAGAGATGGAGGAGATGAGGAGAAGAGAACGAGAGTGGAGAGAGAGGAGAGAGGAGATGAGAGAGAGAGGAGGAGGGACAGGTGAGGAGGTAGGATGATGAGAGGAGAAGAGGAGAGAGAAGGAGGAGAGGAGAGAGGAGACGAGAGAGGAGCACAGAGAGGGAGAGAGATGAGGAGAGAGAGAGGAGAGACGAGCGAGAGACGAGAAGGAGATGAAGAGAGATCGAGAGAGAGGAGATGGAGGAGAGGAGTGATGACGGAGAGGAGGAGAGAGGATGAGGCG
Organism: Pseudopleuronectes americanus; assembly: GCA_038501795.1. NCBI lineage: Eukaryota > Metazoa > Chordata > Actinopteri > Pleuronectiformes > Pleuronectidae > Pseudopleuronectes > Pseudopleuronectes americanus. The sequence continues at coordinate 131,915 of JBAMIH010000044.1, read as the reverse complement.
AGGGAGAGGAGGAGAGAGGAGGGAGAGAGAGAGAGAAGTGAGAGAAAGACGAGTCGAGAGAGAGAAGAGAGAAGTGGAGATGGAGAGGACAGAGGAGACGAGAGAGGAGTGAGGACGAGAGAAGAGATGAGAGAGAAGAGGAGAGGAGAGACGATGCTTAGAGAGATGAGAGAGCATGGAGAGAGAGAGAGAGGAGAGAGGAGAGAGTGGAGAGGATGAGAGCAGACGAGAGTGATGAGAGAGGTGAGATGAGAGAGAGACGAGAGGAGGCAGAGGAAGAGATGACGAGAGAGAGAGTGAGAGTAGAGAGGGGATGGAGATGGAGAGAGAGTGAGTGAGAGAGGAGAAGAGAGCGTGAGGAGAGAGAGGAGAGGGACAGGAGGAGAGGAGAGAGAAGATCGAGGAGTGAGAGAGAGAGGAGAGAGAGGGTAGAGAGGAGAGAGAGCTGGAGGACGATAGAGAGACGAGAGAGAGAGGACGGAGCTGAAGGCGAGGTAGAGAGACGAGAGAAGAAGAGAAAGGAGAGAGGAGAGAGATCGCGAGAGGAGAGGAGAAGGAGAGAAGGAGGAGAGAAGGTAGAGGATAGAGAAGATGAGAGAGAGAGAGAGAGAGACGCGAGGGAGAGGAGGATGAGACGAGAGAGGGAGGAAGGAGAGAGGACGAGAGAGGAGAGAGACGAGAGGGAGACGAGAGAGAGGAGAGGAGAGAGGAGAGAGGGAGAGAGGAGTGCAGGGGAGAGGAGAGATGAGGAGAAGATGAGAGTGAGAGGAGGAGAGGAGGAGAGAGAGGTGAGAGAGAGAGAGAGAAGAGGAGAGGCGAGGAGAGAGAGATGAGAGGAGACGAGAGAGAGCGAGAGAGAGGAGAGAGGGGAGGACGAGGTAGAGAGAGAGTAGAGGAGAGAGGTGAGAAGAGAGAGGGACGAGAGAGAGGTAGAGAGGGCGAGAGAGAGAGAGAGTGAGAGAGAGTAGATGAGAGAGAGACGATGAGGAGGAAGAGAGAGAGTGGAGAGAGAGGGGAGAGAGGGAGAGGAGAGCAGGAGATCGAGAGGAGGGATGAGAGATAGAGGAGAGAGAGGAGAGAGAGTGAGAGAGAGAGGAGAGAGGGAGATGGAGAGGGGAGGATGAGAGGAGGAGAGAGAGAGAGGGAGAGGAGAGGAGCTGGACGAGGTGAGAGGTTAGGAGAGTGAAGGAGATGAGAGAGAGAGAAGGAGAGAGAGGGAGAGGGAGGAGAGAGGGAGGAGAGAGAGAGGAGGAGAGAGAGAGGAGGAGCAGAGGAGGAGAGAGAGTGAGTAGAGAAGGATGAGAGGAGAGGAGAGAGGAGAGACGGAGACGATGCACGAGTGAGAGGGAGGAGATCGAGAGAGTAGGAGACGTCGAGAAGGAGCGAAGGACGAGCGGGAGGGGAGAGAGAGAGAGCGAGATGAGGATGCGAGGAGAGGAGCGGATGGATGAGAGAGGGAGAGGAGGAGAGAGAGAGGAGAGGAGGAGACGGAGGAAGAGAGAGGAGGATGAGTTGAGAGAGGGAGAGGGAGGGAAGAGATGAGGAGAAGAGATGAGAGGTAAGGAGAGAGCCTGACGAGAGAGGAGGCGATGAGTGAAGAGAGCGGAGAGTGAGGTCAGCAAGAGAGAAGAGAGGAGGGGCGAGAGAATGAGAGAGAGGATGAGGGAGTGAGGAGGAGAGGGAGGGAGAGATGAGAGGGAGAGGAGATGTCGAGAGAGGAGAGTGACAGAGAGGGGAGAGAGAAGAGGAGAGAGGAGAGGAGAGTGAGAGAGAGGGAAGAGACGAGAGAGAGAGTTGAGGAGAGAGGAGAGGTGAGACTTGCGAAGGAGAGAGGAGGATAGAGAGGGAGAGGAGAGAGAGGAGAGAGTGCGGAGAGAGGAGCAGGAGAGAGAGGAGGAGAGCGAGATGCGAGGAGTGTGAGCGAGAGAGGAGGTGGAGGAGGGAGAGTAGGAGTGTGAGAGAAGCTGGAGAAGAGATGGGAGAGGGGAGGTGGGAGGGTAGAGGAGAGGAGTTTGAGTGGTGAGGAGGAGGAGTAGAGAGAGAAGAAGAGAGCGTGAGAGAGAGAGAGAGTGAGAGAGACGAGGGTCGAGGAGGTGAGAGAAAGATGGCGAGGAGAGGAGAGGAGAACGTAGAGAGTGGAGGAGAGAGAGGAGATCGAGGGAGTAGAGGGAGAGAGAGACGAGAGCAGAGAGAGAGAGAGAGAGGAGAGAGAGACGGAGGAGGAGTGAGGGAGGAGAGGGAGGAGTAGGAGAGAGCTGGATGGATGGAGAGAGGGGAGAGAGAGAGAGAGATGAGAGAGATAGAGAGACGAGATGGAGGAGGGAGAGAAGCGAGAGAGAGAGAGGAGGAGGAGAGAGAGATGAGAGAGGTGAGAGAGAGAGAGAAGACGAGAGTGTGAGAGGAGATGAGAGAGGAGAGAGAGGGAGTGAGAGAGAGAGGAGAGGAGAGGTAGGAGGAGAGAGATGGACGAGAGTGAGGAGAGAGAGGAGAGAGGAGAGGAGTGAGAGGGAGAGGAGAGAGAGGACGTAGGAGGAGAGAGAGAGAGAGCGATGAGAGCTAGAGAGAGAGATGTGAGAGAGAGCGAGAGATGAGAGAGGAGTGAGGATGAGAGGGAGAGAGAGAGGAGTGAGAGAGAAGAGAGGGGAAGAGATGAGAGAGGAGAGTGAGGAGAGAGAGACGGAGAGGAGAAGAGAGAGGAGAGAGAGAGAGACGAGAGAAGAGGATGGAGGGAGGGATGAGGACGAGAGAGACGAGGATGAGAGAGAGAGGGAGAGAGACTGGAGATGGGAGAGAGATGGAGGGAGGAAGAGAGAGATGACTGAGAGAGGAGAGACCGCGAGGAGAGGAAGAGTGTGGAGAGGAGGAAGAGGAGAGGAGGAGTGAGCAGAGAGTAGAGAGAGTGAGAGAGAGAGTGAGAGGAGATAGAGAGAGGAGAGAGAGAGAGAGAGGAGAGCGAGAGAGAGGATGAGAGAGTGGAGGGAGAGAGTGAGAGGAGAGAGAGGAGTGGAGACGAGTGAGAGAGAGAAGGAGAGGAGACGAGAGGAGACGGCGAGAGAGGGGAGAGGAGGGAGAGGAGAGAGAGAGTGAGAGGAGAGAGAGAGAGAGGAGGTGAGGAGAGAGCGTGAGGAGAGTGGAGTGAAGGAGATGGGGAGAGAGAGAGAGAGAGGATGAGAAGAAGGAGAGAGGGTGGAGGAGAGGGAGTGAGAGGAGAGAGGGAGGGAGAGAGGGGAGAGGGAGGAGAGAGAGAGGGAGAGAGAGAGGAGAGAGGGAGGAGAGGGAGAGAGAGAGGAGGAGAGAGGAGGAGAGAGGAGGAGTGAGAAGGAGGAGAGAGTGAGAGAGTGGAGGGAAGAGGGGGAGAGTGAGAGAGGGAGTGAGAGAGGAGGAGGAGAGGAGAGAAGAGGAGAGGGAGAGAGGAGAGTGAGAGGAGAGGGAGGAGAGGGAGGAGATGGAGAGAGGAGAGGAGGAGGTGAGGGGAGGAGAGGGGGAGCGAGGATGAGAGAGGAGAGAGGAGAGGAGGAGAGGCGGAGAGGAGAGGAGGAGGGAGAGAGGAGAGAGGGAGAGAGGAGAGGAGAGGGGAGGAGAGAGAGGGAGAGGGAGGTGAGAGGAGGAGAGGATGGGAGAGAGAGGTGGAGAGAGAGAGGAGAGAGAGAGGGGGAGGAGGAGAGGAGAGAGGGGAGAGGAGAGAGGAGGGAGAGGAGGGAGGAGGAGGAGGAGAGGAGAGAGGAGGGAGAGGAGGAGAGGAGGAGAGGGAGGAGAGGGAGGGAGAGGAGGAGGGGAGAGGGAGAGAGGAGAGGAGGAGGAGGGGAGAGAGGGAGGGAGAGGAGGAGTGAGGAGGGAGAGAGGAGAGGAGGGAGGGAGAGGAGAGGGAGGGAGGAGGAGGGAGAGAGGAGAGAGAGGGAGGAGGGGAGAGAGAGGGGGAGAGAGGGAGGAGAGAGGAGGAGAGAGGAGGGAGAGGAGGGAGGAGAGGGAGAGGAGAGGAGGAGAGGGGAGGGAGAGAGGGAGAGGAGGAGAGAGGAGGAGAGGAGGGAGAGAGAGGGGAGGAGAGAGGAGGGAGAGAGGAGGAGAGGGAGGAGAGGAGGGAGAGGGGAGAGGGAGGAGAGGGAGAGGAGAGAGGAGGAGAGGAGGAGAGGGGAGGAGGAGGAGGGAGAGGAGAGGGGAGGGAGAGGAGAGGAGGGAGAGGGAGGAGAGGGAGGAGAGGGGAGGGGAGAGAGGGGAGAGAGGAGGAGGGGAGAGGAGGGAGGGAGAGGAGAGAGGGGGAGGAGAGAGGAGGAGAGAGGGAGGAGGAGGGGAGAGAGAGGGAGAGGAGGGGAGAGAGAGGTGGAGGGGAGAGAGGAGGAGGGAGGAGGGGAGGAGAGAGGAGGAGAGGAGAGGAGGGAGGAGGGAGAGAGAGGGAGAGGAGGGAGGAGAGGAGAGAGGAGAGGGAGAGAGAGAGGAGGGAGGGAGGAGAGGGAGGAGGAGAGGAGGAGGAGGGAGAGGGAGGAGAGGAGGAGGGGAGGAGGAGAGAGGGAGGAGGGAGGAGAGGAGGAGGGAGGAGGGGAGAGGAGAGGGAGGAGAGGGAGAGAGAGGGGAGGGGGCTGAGAGAGGATGAGGAGAGTGGAGAGAGAGGAGAGGGGAAGAGGCGAGGAGAGAGGAGGATGAGAGAGGGAGGGAGAGGGAGGGGAGGGAGAGAGAGAGAGAGAGAGATCGCGAGAGGAGAGGGAGATGAGAGAGCGAGGAGGAGAGAGAGAGGGAGAGGAGGAGAGAGGAGGAGGAGAGAGGAGATGAGAGAGTGAGGCGAGGAGAGTAGAGATAGAGGAGAGAGAAGAGGAGAGTGGAGAGAGAGAGAGAGGTGAGAGAGAGAGGAGGGAGAGGAGAGGAGAGACGTGAGAGGAGGGAGAGAAGTGGAGAGGAGAAGAAGGGAGGAGAGTGAGGGAGAGCGAGAGAGGAGAGAGAGTCGGGGCGCGAGAGGGAGGCGGAGGAGATGAGAGGAGGATGAGAGTGGAGGATGAAGAGGGAGAGATGGGAGGAGGGAAGAGGAGAGGAGAGAAACGCGAGAAAAGAAGAATAATAGAATAAGAGAGATGGGGTGAGAGAGAAAGGATCTGGAGAGAGAATGAAGCGAGCAGAAGTGTAAGAGCGTAATAGGAGGAGGAGGTCCCGCACGTAACGCGATCGAGCATTGATGACGAGGTGATAGGGTGCGATCTGGGAGACGACTACACGTGATTACACCACGGTTGGAATGGAACCGAGTGAGAGCAAATTCAGAGTCAGGAGGAGGAAATAAAGATGAAAGGAGAAAATACGCAGAAGAGAGGAGAGACTGACTAGACGAATAGAGAAGACGCGACGTCCTGACACGAGAGAGAGGTTGATGGAGATGGAAGGTCGGATGAGTTAAGAGAGGGAGAGAGAGGAGGAAGACCGAAACAACGGTAGAGCATGCACGAAAGAACGCACGAACGACGACTCCGGCAGTGTAATGGTGGAGAGGGGCGGAAAGAGAGAATGCCAGAGAGAGAGAGGAGACGAGAATTGGAGAGATGAGTGATAGAGAGAAAGGAGGATGTTAGAGTAACAGTGCCGAACTCCAGAGGAGCAGTTTGAGATCGGGATATGAAGGAGGAGAAGCAGGAACCAGAGAGAGACGACTGGTGCCCGGCATCTGACGAGAGATAATATCGTTTCTATGCCATAACATGAGGGAAGAGAGAGAGGAGGAGATGATGAGAGAGACGTGTAGATCGCGCTTGATGGAGACCATTACCGCCCGAGCGAGACGAGAACATGAGAGACAGATAGGAGAGAAGAGAAGAAAGCAGATGAGACCATACAGGACCGGACTGTACGTGGAGAGGACGCCACAATCAAAAGCACCTTTTGACACTCGTGAGGAGTACTTGAGACGAGGACTGCGGACGGGAGAAGAAGGAGGACGAGATATCAACGTATTAATGCCTTGATACAGGTAGTGGACGAACTCCGAAGACTGAGATCTTGCATGAGAGAGGAGGACCCAGGTTCCGCCAGAGAGGGAAGTCGTCTCGTGGGAGAATCTGGCGGTGGCGCCCGAGGGACGGAGACGCGGGGAAGGAGGAGCGAGCTGGATGACGTATGAGGAGAGCTCGCGATGTGCCCTGTGGATTGAGCGAGCGAGAAAGTGAGAGGGGTGGCTGATGTGAGAGAGAGGAGAGAGAGAGAGACGACGAGAGAGAGAGAAAGAGAGAGACGGGAGACGAGGAGGTTGGACGTCAGAGGAAGGCGAAGGAGAGGATGAGGTCCGGTGGACGAGAGAGAGAGGTAAGAACATGAGAGGATGAACCGCATGTTGTGACGAAGGAGAAGTGGGACGACGGAGAGATGGGTACCGATGGGCTGACGAGAGTGCAGGTGAGGACGGGTGGACGGGTAAATGAGCTGAGACGGAGAGACGAGGAGAGGCGAGATGGGGAGGGGAGGGCTCCGAGAGAGCGGAGGGGCAGAGAGAGAGAGTAGAGAGAGGATGAAGAGAGAGAGAAGTGAGAGAGAGGACGGGGTGGAGAGACGAGGAGAGAGCAGGACTGTGTGAGATGAGGGGTGGTGAGGAATGAGAGGATCGAGCCGACGAGAGAGATCGGGAGGACCAGAAGAGAAGAGGCAGAGAAAAGAGAAGGTGAGAGAGTTAGAGGGAGGAAAGAGTGAGTGGATCGGAGCGGTGGACGAGCGATCAGAGACTGGGGAGGAGATGAGGAGCAGAGGGACGACAGAGAGATAGATGAAGAGGGAGAGACGGAACCTTCCGAGAGAGACGTAGAGGAGGAGAGAGAGAGGGAAGTGACGAGGGAGGAGGTGACGAAGGGACTTAAGAGTGGAGAGAGGGAGAGGAGAGAGAGGGGAGAGGGGACGAGGAGAGAGGATGCTGAGAGCAGGATCGCGATGGGGAGGAGAGACGATGGGATGAGAGGAGGAAGGGAGAGAGAGAGTGAGTCGAGGGATGAATAGACTACAAAGCTAGAGAGTGGGCGGAGAGGACGAAGCATGGAGTCGAAGAGGGAGCGACCGGAGAGAGATGACGCGGGGTAGTAGGGGAGAGCCGAGAGAGGGAGAGTGAAGCATGATCGTGACGAAGCGTTGAGATGCGATTGAGACTGAGAGGATGGAGTAGGGTAGGGAGCGAGGCCAGCGAGTGATAGAGGAGGAGATGAGGACCATGGGAGGCGAGGGAGGATTGTCGCAGAGAGATGGGAGGCGAGTGTGGAGCGAGCAGAGGAGAGTGCGAGGGGAGAAGAGAGATGAGAGAGAGAGAGGAGGTGGAGATGCGAGACGACGAGAGAGGCGGGGAGAGACGGAGGAGAGGGAGAGTGAGATGAGGATCGAGCCGCAGAGGGGAGACGGAGCGCGGAGAGAGCGATAAGGAGGATGAGACGGGCGAGAGAGGAGATGACGCAGGATGGATGGAGAGAGCGAGTGGAGAGGAGACGAGAGCAAGCGGATGAGAGAGACGAGTGAGAGGAGAAGGTGGAGAGCGAGAGGACTGAGATGAGGATGAGAGATGAGAGGAACGGAGGGCAGATGGAGATGTGAGAGGGATGGAGAGACGGAGTGTGAGAGTAGAGCCCGAGAGACTGGGTCGGACAGAGAGATGCAGGAGTGACGAGACGAGAGAAGAGAGGCGAGAGAGGAGGAGAGGAGTCGGAGCGGGAGAGGACGACGAGCGGAGACGTGCGAGAGAGAGGGCGAGAGAAGACTGAGGTGAGAGCATGCACACCGAGGAGGAGACTGTGAGGAGAGGAATGGGAGAGATGAGGTGGCGAGCGAGCAGGGAGGAGGGGAGACCGAGAGAAGATGGAGATAAGAGAGCGGGAGCGACGGCTAGAGACTGGAGAGAGAGGAGAGAGGACGGGGGGGAGAGCATTGATCTACGAGAGGTCGAGCGTGTAGAGCGAGTGAAGACGACCAAGAGGGAGTGGGGAGAGATAGGCAGAGTGGAGTGAGGAGAGAGAAGAATACAGTGGCGAGAGATGGGAGAGTCGAACGGGGACGGAGAAAGAGGCGGAGAAGGAGGGAGAGAGGCGAGGAGTAGAGACGAGCGAGATCGCGAGAGGAGAGAGGAACGAGAGAGACGAGGTGAGGGTCCGATGGATGAAGTAGAAGAGGAGAGAGAGAGATGAGAGAGAGAGTGAGGATGCGGAGAGAGAAGGAGGAGAGAGGAGAGAGGGAGGACCGGATCGGCAGATGGATGAGAGAGAGAACGAGGATGAAGAGACGAGAGACGGACGAGATCACATGTCGAGAGACTCGACGCAGAGTTGAGAGGAGGATAGGAGAGAGAGGAGAGATCGCTGTAGAGAAGCGGAGAATCGATGATGAGAGTGTGTTCTAGACGCGGTAGAGAGGGCACGAGGAGAGAGAGGAGAAGGAGAGAGGTGAGAGAGTACCAGAGATGAGAGGGGAGGGAAAAGACTCGAGAGCGGAGAATGAGACAGTGTGAGAGTGAAGAGATTGAGAGAGAGCACGAGGATGGAGCCGAGAGAGACGAGACGGAGAGTGGAGAGGGAGAGGGCGGGGCGACGATGAGAGGAGACTGAGGAGAAGAGTGTGAGGCTGGTTGAGAGGAGTGACGAGAGGAGGGGGGGGGGGGTTGGAGAGAGAAGGGAGGAGCCCGAGGAGAGAGAAGGAGTAGGAGATGAGCATCGGACAGACGGAGTGACGGGGATGAGGGGATTGGACGCGAAGGAGAAGGAGAGCCGGGACCCGAGTGCGAGGAAGGAGACGAGATGCTACGGACGGCAGGAGAAGGTGACCGTCGTAGGAAGGAGTCGAGAGGTCCGAGAGCGCAGACGATCTCGAGAGAGAGATGAGAGTCGAGACAGACGAGCGGAGATGGGGTAGAGAGTGAGAGGAAGGAGCAGCGAGAGGAGAAGCAGAGGCGAGCGAAGAAGGACAAGAGTGGTCGAGAGCGAGAGGGGAAGTGACGAGGATCCGAGGGTGTAGAGGAGGAGGGGAGCGGGAGACGTCGAGTAACTCGACAGGGGGAGAGTGGAGACGATGATCGAGACGGAGATATACGTAGACAGACCGAGAGATTGATGACGTAGGGAGGGTGGTAGAGACACAAGCCAGAAGAGTGCGCGGGAGAGCAGAGGGGACCCTCGACCGTCTGAGACCCGAAGCGAGAGAGGGAACGAGAGCCAGCGAGAGACGAGAGAAGAAAACGGGCGAGGTTGGGCGTGGAGTGCAGAGGAGAGGGAGGACGGGTACTGGACGGAGACCTGTAGGAGGGATGAGAGTAGAGGAGGAGAGAAGAGCGAGAGGAGGAAGGAGCCGAAGCACGAGACACAGGGGAATGAGACGAAATTGGAAGGAGGAGCGACAGAGGATCCTGTCGACGGGAGATACGGAGGGTAGAGGACGTGAGGAAGGAAGAGAGCTGTGGGAGATGAGTGAGAGAGAGAGAGACCGAGAGCGTAGGACAGGCGATCAGGGATAGAGACCCGGAGAGAGAGAGGATTCGGAGAATGACGAGCTGAGAGGGAGACAGGGGAGCAGGAGGACGGAGACGGAATGAAAAGGAGAGAGGAGCGAGATGATGGGAGAGTCGAGAGAGAAGAAGGAGCGAGTGAAGAGAGAGAGACGGGTGAGAGACCGAGAGACGAGAGGAGGACTAAGGTGGGGCGGAGCATGATGCTGAGAGTGAGGAGTGAGAGAAGCGACACGCTGAGACGACTGGATGAAGAGAGTAGAGAGTGAGAGTGGACGCGGTGCGATGGAACCGCGATCGAGATGAGGACTGAGTGTGAGCGGAAACAGGTTGAATTGGGAGACGAGAGGGATGAGAGAGAGGTGAAGACGAGAGGGGGGGTTGAAGTGGAGAGAGACGGGCGCTTTGTAGAACTGACGAGACGTCGCGAGAAGAACACCAATATCAACAATAGAAAAAATCAATGAACCAAGATAGTGATTCAGAGACGAACCGAGATAGAACGAGAGCGAAGAAAGAGTATCCCAGGGGATGCAGCGTGGGGAGCAAGGCTAACGAACGAGCGGCCGGGCGGAGAGGAGTCTGAGAGGTTGAGCGATAGGAGACGTGACGTGAGACCGCATATTCCTCACGGAGAGAGAAGAATGACAGAGATCGGATACGAGAACGAAGAGACTGCCGACTGAGAGAGAGAAGATTACTCGATCTGATGGTTCGGCAGGCTGCGTGGAGTTCAGTGGTACAGTCCTAGAAGAGACGAGATTGCGTGGATGAGTGATACAGAGAGATTGTGATGAATGAGTTGAGGAAGTATGACAAGGGAGAGAAGTACGAGAGAGAGTGTGCTTGAGAGAAGACGACGAGAAGAAGCACTGAGGCGTGAAGAGGGACGACGGGTGGACGTAGTAGTTGGACAGTGAGACCGTTGATGAGTGGTGAGGAGAGGGGGCTCTGAGGACGAGTGCGGCAGAGATTGACGTCTGAGAGGAGGTGACGCGACGAAAACACGCCCGTAGAGAAAGACCGCACGCGAGAAGACAGCAGGGAAGGAGAAAACAGGAGTGATTGACGCTCGACCCCGAAGATCACCCGAGGAAGACGAGGCGTAGAGTGAGAGAGGTGTGTGACTCGAACAGTCCTAAAGGATGAGGACACGTGGAGGACAGAAGAGATGAGGACTGGCAACGAAGTGAACGTACTGAGAAGAGATGATACGGCACATACTTGAGGACAGAGATAAGTGAGAAGAGCACGATGGGACGAACTGATAATCAGCCCAGATGAGATGAGAACGAGGGGAGAGAGGAGCGGCCGTTCGAAGAAGGCTGAGGGAGAGAAAATCTCTGCCATGATCGTAGAAGAAGATGAGGAGCAGCAGAAGAACCGAAGCCAGGACATTCGAAGAGAGCCTCCGATAGAAGGGCTCCGTAGGACGAGACCGAAGACGGGCACTCAGAGAGGACGGCATATGAATGTAGAAGAGGGGAGAGCGACTAGAGCTGAGGAGCGACCGAGGAGGAGTACTGAACCAAGGGAAGCGAGAGATCGAAAGATACGGAGACGGCAGAAGTTAAGAAGTGAGCGAATGAGGAGATAACGTAAAGTAGTTATCGAGGAGGACGCAACAATAAATGTTAGGGGCTTCTGAAGATTAGATGAGAAGAGAGAGGAGTGGTTTATTAATCAAAGAGCGACTCGCGAATGAGAAGAGGAACCCCCCGAGGAGAGAGACGCAGACCTGAGGAGCCGATGGAGGGTGATTGCGCGTAAGAGACGGAGAGGGGAGAAATGAGAGTAATAAGATGTACGAGGGTCGAGGAGAGGGATCGGAGGGAGGGAATGGATGAGGACAGGTTAGCGAGTGGAGCGAGTGAAGTGAGGAGCGAAGGGAAGCGATAGAGAATGATGAGGATGGCGAGGAGGTGAGATTGTGAGTGAAGAGCGGATGGGGAGAGGAGCCAGCGGAGAGGTGAGGGACGCAGAAAAGGGCGGAGGCGATAAGTGCGGAGTCAGGTTTCTGAAAGGGTCCGAAGACGGGTCTGGGGAAGCTTGAGACACAGAGGAGGAAGAGCCAGGGCAGAAGAGGGGATCGAGAGAACGGGAGAGAACCGCCGGATGCACGAGAGACAGAGAGAGATGTAGAGACCGAAGGTGGAGAGTGAGAGAATGAGATGAGAGGGAGACGAGAGCGAGGAGCGCCGAAGACTGAGGGAGGAGTGAGAGATCGGTGTGAGAGTGAGAGGAGAGACAGACTTGAGTGAGGAGGCACGATAGACGAGGTGATGAGGGGCCTGAAGGGAGACGAGAGAACTCGTTCGAGACGGACGAGGTGAGAGGTCGGGGAGTGCCGAGAGGAGGAGTTGAGACGAGGAGAGCTGTGGAGAGACGACAGAGAGATATGACGGGACCGTGGCCGAAGATTGAGGAAAGGCAGAGGAGGGAGGTAGGGGGAGAGGTAGGAGACGACCGTGAGCTA
>JBAMIH010000044.1:0-112500 GCA_038501795.1 Pseudopleuronectes americanus | reverse complement strand
GTTTCGGTGAGGAGAAGAGCTGGTGAGAGAAGTGGAGAGCAAGAGAAAGATGAGGGAGAGAGAGAGATGAGGACGAGAGTAGCAGTGAGAGAGGATGAGGAGCGGAGAGAGAGAAGGGGGGAGTCGAGGAGTGGAGATGAGAGAGAAGAGTTGGAGAGAGTGAGAGAGAGGAGATGAGGGAGGGGAAGAGAGGAGTGAACAACGGAGCTGAAATTGAGAGACTGGAGAGAGAGAGAATGGGAGAGAGAGTAGAGCAGGGAGCCGAGAAGGAGGACCTGTGCGTGGAGCGAGAGAAGAGGGACGAGAATTGGGGGGTAGATTGAGAAGAGAGGAGAAGAGATGGGGCTGGGGTAGAAGAGAGGCTTGAGAGGAGATTGGTCGAGCGAGTGAGATCACGTGTCTTGGGAGGGAGTGTGAGAGATGTAGGGAGGGGTAGTCCCTAGGGGGTTTCAGTTAGGTTCAGTTTTTAGGTTACGTTTAGTCTTTTCAGTTCCAGACAAGAGACGCAAGGAGATTGGATGGGGGGTAGTTTAGTTTATATAGTTTTGGCGGTAAGTTTGGGGGTAGTGGGTATAGCGGTAGGTAGTGAAGATGAGAGTGGGGGTGGGTAGTTGAGTGGAAGAAGAGAGAAAGTCGTAGATGAGAGTGAGTGTAGAGTGATTGGGGGGCGGTTAGTTGGTGGTTAGTTTTGTTAACTGGGGGTTAGTGGTGGGTGGGTAGTTTTCGGTAGTAGTGGTAGCACTGAGAGAACGTGAGGGAGGGTGAGATCTGGAGTGAACCGACGGAGAGAGTTGACGGAGAGAGAGAGAGGAGAGGAGGAGGGTATTGGGGGAGAGAGGTAGAAGAGAGAGGGAGAGGGGATGGGCGACCTGAGGGGAGACGAGTGGAGAGCTGAAGGTGAGCCAGCACGAGAGGAAAGGGTTGACGCTAGACGAGAGGAGAGCGAGGAGGATGAGAGGAGGGAGTGAGGAGAGAAGGAGGGGAGGGTAGAGAGAGAGAGTTGACCCGAATGAGAGTAGGGCGGAGATGAGAAGAGAGAAGATATTGATGAGAGACAGAGATGGAGAGAGAGCAGACTGGAGATGAGAGGAAGGAAGAGGACCCGAGAGCAGATGTGACGTGACGAGAGGTGAGAGGAGAGAGCTAGAGGGTAGAGAGGAGAGACGGTGAGCGAGAGAGTACAGGAGTCGAGAGAGCACCAAGACCACGAGAGAGTGGTGACGTGGACGGACGGGGATGAGAGAAGCGGTGAGGGAGGAGGAGAGAAGCTGAGAGTTAGAACGAGACGAAGAGAAGTGAGAGAAGATGTTGTGTATGAGAGGAGCCTGTGAGCTTGGGGGGTGTGTAGTGGTAGTGTGGGGTTAATGGTGTATGACGTTTGTTGGTGAGTTTGGGCGAGGGGGGGTCTGGGCTAATAAGTCGTTGTGTAGTTTAGTATAGTTTTCAATTTTAGCGGGCATCGGTGGGGGGGTTTTTAGAAGTGGTTTATAGTGGTAGTTAGAGAGGTTAGGGGGTGTAGGGCGGTTTAGGTAGCTGGGTTCATCGGGGCACCACCACCCCCCACCCCTTCACCCCCGGTGGGTGGGTGAGTTTAGCGCGAGAGGAGAGATAGGAGGAATATGGGGAGAATTGAGAGAGAGGCAATAGGAGCCACCTTCGATCGTGGTGAGAGTTGCGAGAGGGTGAGAGGGAAGAACGCTAGGAGAGGAGAGAGAGAGAGAACCGAGAGAGTGCCAGGGGGGGGGTTCAGTGGCGCCGGCAGAGGTAGTTAGTTGTTTGTGACTTCCAAGACGGAGTAGGAAGAGTTACGAGAGAGGTGAAGAGCAGCAGGAGAGTGAAGTGACGGAGAGAGAGAGAGAGGACGCATAGAGGAGAAGGCAGGCGCGCCTGTTGGGGAGAAGAGGAGACGGAGCAGATGGAGGAGAGGAGACAAGAGAGAAGCGAGAGAGGGGTGAAAGAGAGAGACTCGAAGCGAAGAGCAGGAGAGAGACCAGAGGAGAGACGGAGACGAGGAGACGGGGAGACGAGTAGATATGTGAGATGGGGGGCGGAGAGGAGAGATGGGCGAGAGACGAGAGGACCAAGCGAGATTTACGACGCAAGAGAGTAGTTGAGAGAGAGAGAGGGCGAGAGGATGATGAGTGAGGATGAGAAGAGGAGAGAGTAGGAGGATGAGAGAGCGGAGAGAGGAGAGTGAGGAGAGAGTGAGAGACGGAGAGGTGACGAGAGAGTGAGCACGAGACTTGCGTCGATGGAGTTGAGAGGTGGAGAAGAGAGACGTGAGAGAAGGAGATAGAGAGAGCAGAGTGAGTTGAGATGAGAGAGAGAGAGATGAGAGAGTGACGGGAGCAGTGGACGGAAGGTAAGAGGAGAGAGAGAGTTGCCCACGGAGAGAGTAGGAAGTCAAGCATAGTGAGAGGTGACGACCCGAGTGTGGACAGGAGGAGAAGAACGAGTAGGAGAAGAGGTCGCGAGCTATGCGTCGAGTCGGTGAGAGAATAGTGTGAGTTGCGAGAGTGATAGATAGGGAGAGAGGAGACCGAGAGACGAGAGAGAGACCACAGATCCGGAGAGAGAAGGAGCGCAGTGAAGATTCGTGAGATTGAGTAGTGGGATGGGCGCCAGGTAGTTCTCGGGTAGTTGTTTAGTTATATGTTAGTTTTGCGCGTATTAGATTTGCTGTGGGATGTGTTAATGAGGCTCAACGAGAGAGAGAGAGAGAGAACATCGATCGATGAAGAGAGTCGGGACGTGGAGCAGAGAGAAGATCGAGCCGAGAGAGAGAGCCAGATGAGCGTAAACGAGAGAGAGAGCGCAAGACGAGACAGAGATGAAGTGAGAGAGAGATGTATGATTCTGAGTGACCGAGACGAGGGGCCACGAGTGGGAGAGAGAGTGAGCAGAGAGAGGAGAGAATAGCAGAGAGGGAATCAGTTCTGGGGAGAGTGAGAGATGTGAGGACGAGATGGGTGACCGGAGACGGCAGAGAGAAGACATGAGATCCGGAGGCGAGCGAGATGAGGAGCAGAGTGATGGGCGGGTAGTTTGGAGACGGGAGAAGCAGAAACGGGAGTGTGAGGAAAGATTCGCAGAGGGATGGAGTTATCTGTCGAGACGAGAGAAGAGGGAGAGATGGAGCGTGAAAGGGGGATGAGACGAGAAAGCGGGAGGAGAAGAGAGAGTGGCGAGGAGTGAAAGAGCCAGCGGGGTCGACATGGGGACGTGAGATGGGCGGACCGTGACGTGATTACCTCAACCTTCGCGAGAGGAGAATGGGGAGCGTTGTGGTCGGGGTTAGTTGGGGTTAGAGACGAGGAGAGATGAGAGAAGAGAGCGATGTGGGGGTTAGTTAGTGGCGGTTGACGGGTATAGTATGGTTCGGGCGTAGTGGTCGTCGGGCGGTTCATAGATGTTACTCTAGTTGGGGTGTAGTTGGTATGGGGCGTGGTTCTGGACGTGCGGTTAGTGTAGTAGATTAGTCGGGGCGGGGGGCGAGCTTCCGTCGGTCACGTCTTTTCTAGATAAGTTGCGTAGTTTTCTAGTTAGTTTTTAGTTTTCTTTCATTCATTGTAGTTAGTTTGGTAGTTAGTCGAGGGGGGTGTTGGTATAGTTGGGTCAGGGGTAGAGGTATTAGTTTAGTGTAAGGTAGGTTAGGGTTGTTGGTAAGAGAAGCGGAGGAGGGGAACGACGAGAGAGGAGAGAAGAGATTGGGAGGAGAAGTGAGAAAGAGAGGACGATGAAGAGGAGAGAGGGAGGGATGGGCGGTGTCTGGGAAGACGAGTGATGATGTGACGCGCAGAGACACGAGTGGCGAGGATGAAGAGAGGAAAGGAGAGAGACGCAGGAGGTGAGTGATGAAGACCGACAGAGGATGTGGTGAGAGAGATAGAGAGGATGGAGAGGAGGTGAAGCAGACGATTCGAGACTGAGATGAGAGAGAAGGAGAACGGAGAGGAGAGAGGACGATGCCGGCAGGGAGAGGAGACAGAGACGAAAGAGGAGATGATGAGAGAGGAGGTCAAGGATTGGAGAGAGATTGAGAGAGAGAGAGAGAGTAGATTTGGGCCCAGAGAGAGAGAGGGTGATGCTGAGAGTGATGAGACTTGCTCGAGAGAGAGAGTGAGAGGGAGAGGAATGAGGAGAGGAACGAGAGCGAGAGAAGATGTGGGAGAGAAGGTAGGGTAGAGAGAGCGATAGAGGAGGAGAAGCAAGAGATAATTCCGAGGAGGAGGCGGTCGAGAAGGAGAGAGTGATTGGGGGAGAAGATGAGAATGCGACCGATTGAATCGAGATAGAGGAGGAGAGGAAGACGAGTCGAGAGGATGAGTGAATGACGAGATGAGTAAGAGAATGAGACGAGAGTTTGAGAGAGCCGAAGTCGACCTAGGAGAGACGACGAGTGAGGAGAGACGTGAGGAGAATGGAGGTGGAGAAGATGGGAGGAGACGTGAGTAGACGGAGAGGAGTGACCACAGTGAGTGATTGGCATGTGAATGGCAGAATAGAGTGATGAGCAGTATGGGGGGTAGTGGTAGGGGAGCATGAGTCGAGAGAGCATGGGGGGGTCTAGGGTAAATAGTGGGTAGTAGTTTTATGTGGGAGCGAATGGAGAGATGAGGTGGGGGGTAAGTTTTTAGGGCGTATGGCGTCGGTTAGTTGTATAGGGGTAGTGGGGCGCGTTCGGAAAGACAGAGAGGGGGGGGAAGTGACTGAGAGAGGGAGAGAGACGCAGAGATGTAGAGGAGCCTGGAGAGAGGATGTAGAGAGATGATGAGAGTTGACGAGAGGAGGAGAGTGAGAGAGTAGAGATAGGGGGGTGAGGTAGTTTATCTAGTTTTATAAGTTACTCATCGGGGTAGGTGGTAGTGTCTGTTTGTTTATTTAAGTGTTTAGAGGTAGCTCGATGTGTAAGAGACTGAAGAGAAGAGAAAGGGACGAGGAGAGTGAGGGCATCTTGGAGAGGAGAACGGCTTGACACGTGGACACGCCAGATGTAGCCTATGGTGGTGGAGACGAGAGGAGACGAGGAGACGAGGATGGAGGAGAAGAGTGCGAAAGAAGTATGGGATGGGTATGGTCGCCCGGAGGAGAGAGTTAGAGGAGACTTAGAAACTTCTGTATTTTACCGATGAAGACGAGTCGGATTGACACGACAGTCCACGGAGGAGAGACAGAGTTGAGCCAGGAGAGAGGACATGTACTGGGCAGGAAGTAGAGAAAGAGATAGAGAGAAGTGAGAGGACGAAGACATGTAGGTGGATCGAGGAGTGACTAGAGAGAGCGAGAGAAGAGGAGGACGAGCACCAGGAGAAGTGTGAGATGTAGAGACGATCAGATCTCCTGACGAGCGAAGCAAGAGGAGGAGAGTTGCAGATGAGGGCGGGAGGTGAAACCGAGAGGAGAGTGTGTTAGAGACGTTGATAACAGAGGCGAGGAGAGACAGTAGACGAGCAAGAGAGAGAGTAGATGAAATGAGAGATGGGGGGTTAGTGGGCGTGCTATGGTCATAATTGTTTACCACGTTCTGGCGAGAGAGCGGAGGAGGGAGGAGGTAGAGGAGAGTCCAAGTGGGGAGGAGGGGACCGAGGAGATGATAAGAGTAGGAGGAAGAGCCCTGAGGAGAGAGGGATGAGGAGGAACACACTGAGGAGAAGAGAGAAGGATGGGAGGTTACGAGAGACGGAGGAAGAGAGAGCAGGTGGGTGGTTTAGTAGTTTTAAGTTGGTTAGTGTCGGTAGTTAGACCGGTAGTTTTGGGTGGAGAGGAATGTGTAGGGTTGGGCCGAGGAGTTAGGTGAGAAGATGACCGGAAGAGTGATGAGAGAGGATCCCCAGAGATGCATATAGTGTTGAAGTGAGGCGTATGAGTGCGGTGATCGATCTCGGATGAAGAGAAGTAGCTGGAGGAAGAGAGGGGCTAGGGGAGATCGGACAGTGAGTAGAGATGGACGCCATGAGGAGAGGAGTGAGGAGAGCATTGAGCAGTGATGAGCGGAGAGAGCCAAGCGTTGTGAGAGAGATGAGAGTATGAGAGGGCGATGAGAGCGCTGAGAGTGGAGAAAGAGGGAAGGCTGTTGGGGACGACTAAGCCAGGAGAAGCGATAGTGAGGCGGTTGGCTACGCAGGGTATCAGCGGTCTTGTGCTTAATAGACGGTGGTCTAGGGTCGGTTTGTTTCTCCATGGCGTAGTAGGCCGTCCGGGGGGGCGTTAAGTGCACGGTATGGCGGTGGATAGGTGGTAGTTATTTAGTTCCGGGTCACTATCTTAGTTTAAAGTTGGTAAGTGTCGAGGGTTTTAGTGGGTAGACGATGGAGATGGGAGACGATATGATGGAGGGGCGTCGCGGGCGTAGTTGGGGGGTAGGGCTAGTCATAGAGTTAGACGGCGAAGAAGGGAGAGAGGCGGGTGGAGAGGAGCCGGAATTGTAGAGGAGTGGAGAGAATGTCAGAGCTGAGAGCGGGAAGAGAGGATGAGAGAGGTGAGAAGGAGAACAGAGCACCAAGAGGACGAACGAGAGAGGAGGAGAGAGTGAGGCCGGGAAGTGATGCTTGAGGACGTGAAGCACGGTGAGTTGGGGACATCCCAGAGATGCGCGTGCGTGATAGGGAGAGAGAGAGAGTTTGAGAGGAGGAGAGAGACGGAGAGAAGACGGACTGGAAGAGAGGGAGGGGTTGAGTGGAACCTAAGAGAGAGGATCAGACGGAGTGAGCGATGCTCTGGAGTAGATAGGAGAATGAAAAGAGAGGAGTGAGAGGAGAGAGACGAAGAAGGAGAGATATGGAGCGAGGTTGGGCAGAGAAGAGAGATGTACGATGAGGAGGAAGAACCGAGAGACGCGGGAGAAGGCTGAGAGTGAGGAGAGTGAGTGGTGATATAGTGACTAAGTGGTGACGGAGAGGAGGCTGGATCGTGTCGAGAGATAGGGCGGGGGGTAGTCGGGGGGTATTACGTTTGAGTATTGAGAGAGTGAGGATGATGGGGGTTAGTTAAGATTGTTTGAGTTTATCACACATATCATTAGATTTAAATAAGGTTAGGTCGGTATCAGCGGGTATCAAGGTATTGTAGTAGTTAAGTTTAACGTTCGGTTAGTCATGAAGTTAGTAGTTTTAGTTTTTCAGTTGTTCATCCTAGCCGTCTTTGGGTAGTTTTCTCTTGTATAGTTTCCGTTCTAGGTGTGCGGGGTAGTGCGGTAGTGTAGTTTAGTCAGTTCATACCTTCTGTTGTAAGGGGGTTGTGGGTGCGTATAGTTTTGGTTGTAGGGGTATTCAGTTTAGTCTTTTATAGTTTCGGCGGTACGGAGGGAGGAAGGGTATTAGGGGTTTATATACCAAGGGGGGGGGACCGAAGTGCAGAGAGCCGGGAGGGGACGTGACGCAGGAAGGAGAGTGTATGGGGGGCGCGCGGTTAGTGGTGTGCTCATAGCGCTCGGTTAGTTTTAAGTTTTAGTTGGGGTTGGGGTAGTTTTTCTTTGCGGTTGGTAGCGGGTTATTTGTTAGGAAGTCTAGTCCAGAGGAGGTCGGCGGTATGGTTAGTGGGTTTGTGTGGTATGGAGCGGACGTGGAGAGACGGATGGGGCTGCTATGTAGTTTTCAAGTTTTTGGGTTTTCAGGTTAGTTAGGTTGGCGTGAGGGGAGGTTTTGTTGGGGGTATAGTTGGTTTAGTTTATGGTTGGTTTGTGTTCGGTCACCTAGGGCGGGGGGGTGGGGAGAAGAGATGGCGGGACACACCATTATTTTAACTCCCCCCAATCTCCCTTGGAGTCGTTTTACGAGGTTTATGTTTTCTCTATTACTGTCAGGAACGGGTACGGTATAGTAGGTTTAGTTTTGGGTCATGGTGAAGGGGGCTAGATTTAGATCATCGGGTATGGGCAGGCGCTTAGGAAAAACCTTTCTGTGGTTTAAGTCCGGGGTAGTAAATGTTTTGCGTAGCGGTAGTTTTTAGTTTCGAGGAGTGGAGAGGGGGGCTGTAATCATGGGTCGGAGGTCGGTAGGTTTAAGGTGGTAGGTTTTAGTTTCTTAGCGCCGGCTTGTTTAGTTTTCAAGGTTTTATCTTTTCAGTTCCGGTACGATTGGTAGTGCGTAACTAGGTATGGCGGCGTGGGTACCGTTTTTTGTCTGGGTAGTTATAAGTAGTTTGGTATTGGTTTGGGTTGCTGGGTTTAGTGGCGTAGTTGTCGGTGCTGAGCAGATGGGAAGTGATTGGCTAAGAGAAAGAAATGAGTAGGTGTCGGAGAGAGCGAGATGGGGGTAGGATTAGGTGTTTGTCAGGTAGTCGTTTGTATTTAGTGAGATGTAGGTTTTGTTTGGAGTCAAGTCGGAGGTTGGGTTTGGTTGTCCGTGGTAGTATAGTGGGTGAGATACTAGTTTAGGTAGTATTTGGGGTGTTTGAGCGATTGTGTCGTGTGTCTATGGTTATATTCCGTAACGAGTCATATGGGGTTAGTACCTTTAACGCTTATAAAGCACGCTAACAGAGAGAGATGGGGATCGAGGAGGAGATCGAGGTGAGAGAGAAGAGTGACGAAGAAGAAGAATGAAGACGAGAGGATGAGTGAAGAGCGACTCGAGAAGACTGAGAGTGAGGAGTGAGGTGGTCGAGGAGGAGGAGAGAGTGATAGTGATGAGAGAAGGAGGAGCAGTGAGCTGGAGAGAGAGAGTAGATGGGGGGTCGGTTTAGTCTAGTGTGGTAGTTTTTGCAGAGGGTTAGGGTACTGGGGGGTCGGAGGTGGGTCTATAGTACGATCACCCTTGTGAGAGGATGACGTGCAGGAGAAGATGCTGGTAGTTGGACGACGAGAAGACGAGATGACGAGATGAGCGGGAGCTGTGAGAGATAGGAGGAAATCCCCGGGAGTGAGAGTGAGATGAAGTGCAAACTGAGTGTCGATCCGAGAAGAGGGTGTGATGAGAGGAACAGAGGCAAGAGAGAGGTGAGTGACGAGAGCAGACGATGAGAAGGAGGAATCAACGTGATGATAGGTGATGAGACTGACCGAGAGTATGAGGTTAGGTGACAGTCGAGAGATGAAGGAGAGATTTGTACGCTTGGGGGAGGGGGTGGGTACAGGGTATGTGTGCCGGGTTAGTTAGGTTTCGGTAGCGGTAGATGGTTTGGGGTACGTGGTGGTCAGAGTAGAATTTGTTTGACTGTAGTTGAGGTTTTAGTGGGGGGGTTATCACATTGATAGTTAAGAGGGGTAGGGGGTTTTTAGTTTTTGGTCCTGTATTTAGTCGGGGGTTATAGTTACAGGTATGTTCGGGTTGGTAGTAGTGGTTAGTCGCCTTGGGAGTGGGGATTATGGGTGCGTAGTTCTTCATATCGGTATACGTTTTAGTTTAGTTAGTTTGGTAGTTGCGATAGTTTATCAATATAAATGTACTGGGTTGCCTGTAGTATATAGGGACGGTAGTTTTGGGTGCGGTCGTTATAAGAGACGGAATAGGTGGAGAGACTAAGGGACGAGCGGGGAGAGACGGCGGGAGTGGGCAGGACGAGGTTATGGAGAGAATCGCCCGAGAGAGAGGAGGTGTGAGAGAAGATGGGAGAGAGGAGATTCGAGGAGATGAGGATGAGATGAGAGGATAGAGAGAGAAAGAGATAGAAGAGAGAGAGAGGGATGGAGAGATGACGAGGTGAGAGAGAGACGAGAGAGGGAGGGCGGGACGTGAGCTGCGAGAGTGACGGTGAGAATTGAAGAGAGAAGTAGTAGAGAGAGTAGAGATGAGAGAGATGGATGAGAGCAGAGGGTAGTGAGACCGTACAGCAGAGGACTGAGATGCGTAGAGAGAGAGAGGAGAGTGATGGGGGGTTAGTTATGGTGGGGTAGGGTTAGTGCTCAGTGGGTACGGATGGGTAGTGCCGTGTCGGAGAGATTGGTGAGGTGACAGCGGCCGACGAGATAGTAGATAGGAACCGAGAGGGGATTGAATGGGAGAGGAGTCGGAGAGAGAAGAGTAAGAGAGAAGAACGGGTAGAGAGTGAACGAATGATGAGGTAGAGAGACCCCGGAGAGGTATGGAGAGAGTCAGAGGAGAGAAGAGGAGGTCGCACACGGTAGATGACGAGATGAGGTGAAGGAGCCCGGGGAATGAGAGCAGAATGATGACGAGAGAGAGACCTTTCGGAGGAGAGAAATGAGGAGAGACCGAGAGGTGAGTCCGGATAGATAGAATAGAGAGAGTACGATGCACGAGTGAGACGAGACTCTTGGAGAGGGTCAGGCATCGAGCGAGGTAGAAGGACTGGGAGAGACCGTGAGGGAGAGAGAGAGAGGAAGGGGCGAGGAGGAAGAGGAGGAAAGAGAGTTGGGATTGAGGAGAGAGAGAGAGAGGAGTGAGAGACGAGGGGTGAGCAGCGTCCGATAAGATGCGACGGAAGAGAGTGAGTAACGGAAGAAGATGACGTAGAGAGACGACTGAGAGGAGAGAGGGAGAGAGAGTGAGAGCCGGAGGGGAGAAATGGTGAGTTAAGAGAAGACTTGAGAGAGTGTGATTCGAGCAAGGCGAGATGTTCGAGAGAGAGAATCAGGAGAGGACGAGAGTCGAGAGTGCCCAGTGAGAGAGAGGATGAGACGACGGGTGAGGAGAGAGAGAGAGCAGAGACGGACTTCGAGGTGAAGGAGTCGAGAGGAGTGGGTAGCTACCCCAGAGAAGCGATTACGAGAGAGAGGGAGAGAGGGAGAGGCACGTTGGAGAGGTGATACGAGAGAGAGATAACGCGAGGGAGGACGAGTAGAATGAAGGTGAGAGGAGAGAGATGACTCGCGGAGGTGCAAATGGGAGAGGAGAGCAATGAGGCGTGAGATGAGTACGACATACAAGAGAGAGAGGTTAGAGAGGCAGGGATGAGGACAGGGAAGATTGGAGAGAGTAGGCTATGGTGACGGACTGAGGAGGGGAGGTCCTGAGAAACGAGAGTGGGGAGGCCAGACGAGAGAGATTGCACGAGCAAGTGTAGAGAGAAGAAGAAGGAGAAGAGAAGATGAGCGAGTGAGGCGCAGGAGAGAGAAGAGACGCAAGAGAGAGAACCCATAGTAGAGCAGAGAGGGGAGGAGGACGGGGGGGAGGACCGAGAGAGAGTAGTAGACCGAGAACGATGGCGAGAGAGGAGCGAGGATGGGAGAGATGGAGTCGATAGAGAGTTGAGAGGAGATGCACTAGAGAGGAGAGAGGAGGAGCACGATGAGACTGACAGAGAAATGAGGTGGCGAGGAGACGTGGCAGGACAGAGAAGTAAATGACCGGAGAGAGGAGATGGAGGAGAGCGGGTAAGAGAAGATGAGAGCGAGATTCGGAGCAGAGAGAGATGTGAGAGGAGGATGGGGGGTGTGGGGCTGGTTAGTGGTAGTTCGGCTGGTAATTTAGTCAGGCTGGGTAAGGGACGGTAGAGAGATTGAGAAGAAGAGAGAGACAGAGGAGAGAGAGGGAAGAGACGAGAAGGCCGAGGCAGAGATGACCGTTCGACCGATGATGAGAACGGGGAGAGGAGAGATTGATGGAGTGCGACGGCGATTGGCAGGAGTCGAGATGGAGCAGGAGGGATGACGATTAGAGAGAAAGAGGACGTTGGAGAGAGAAATCAGAGAGAGAGTGAGAGGCGAGACGAGATTGAGTGTAGGTGAGAGATCGAGAGGAAGATAGAGATACTAGAGTGAGCCTAGAGGAGAGACTATGTGGCTGAGGGAAGAGTTGAAAGAGACGAGAACAGTGACCCTGAGAGAGAGAGAGTCAGGGAGAGAGCGCAGGTCTCGGCGATGTATGAAGAGTGAGAGAGAGGAGAAGATCGGAACGAGGGGGGAGATGAAGTATAGAGAGACCAGGGAGAGAGATGAGATTGAAGAGAGGAGAGATATAGTGGAGAGACGACGGAGGTGGAGGAGGAGAATGGGGGGGGTATAGGTCTGTTTAGTTTTGTCGTGTATGTGGGTTCTCAGTTGACGTGGGAGAGAGAGTCGACGATGCTTCCGGGGGTGGTAGTGATGAGAGAAGAGAGACGCAGAGACGATGGAGACGAGAAGATGAGTGAAATGGAAAGGAGAGAACACGGAAAGAGACTGTGGATAGAGGGAGAGAGATGGGGGGAGGAGAGAGAGAGGAGAGAGATGAGCGACGGAAGATGAGGATGATGGATTCAGGCTGAGGAGACGTGGAGAGGTATAGAGAGAGGTAGAGAGAGAGGAAGATGAGGACACGAAGGAGAGGAGGAATGCACGATTGAGTAGAAGAGAAGAGGGAGAGAGATGGGCCGGGTTAAGGTTACTTCTCCTTTCTAGGAAGTTTATCTAGTAGTTTTTAGAAGGGGGTATGTGCGGGTATTATTAGTTGGATAGCTCTTCGGCTATGGTTTGAGGGTAGGTAGTTTTTTTAGTAGTAGCTTTTGGTCTCCAAGTCAGTATGGTACCTGCTCAGTTTAGAGTTGGGGGTAGTTTTGGTGACGCGGTGGGTAGTTGAAGTATAGTTTGCGTAGTTTAGTGGTCGTTGGTAGTTTTATGGTAGTAGTTGGTATTTGGTATTTTGATTTTTCGGTCAGTTAAATTATTGTTTGGGTAGCCAAGGGTCGCTGGTCGGCGGGGTCGCGTATTTGGTAGTTTTGTTAGACGGGGTCGGGCGTGAGTAGGGGTGTAGGTTTTGCGGGATGTTATTGGGGTATAGGGTTGGGGGGTGGCGTGAGTTTACAGGGGTCAGTTAAGGGGTTAATTAGTTGGAGGGGTAGTGTACGGTCTGGTGTGCGGCGGCGGGTTAGTTGGGTACGTCCTTGGGTTTAGTTTAACAGTATAGTAAACTTCGACGAAACGAAACTGAGAGAGTTGTTCAGAGAGAGAGAGAGATTGATGCGGCCCAGGACGACGGAGATGAGAGGAGAGAGAGTAGTGAGACGAGGAGAGCAGGGAGTCGTGAAGAGACAGAGAGAAGACGAGAACAAAGAGGGAGAGAGGACGAGAGACGAGTTGGTCCGGGAGGAGAGTTGAGCTGAGAAGGAGAGGCCGCTGAGATGGGGGGGTGGTTTGATAGTTGTGGGGTAGTTTCGGTCAGCGGCGGCAGGTAGTTGGTCAGTAGCGGTTTAGGTAGCGGTACGTTTTGGGGTTAGGTTATTGTTTAGTTTAGTGGTGGTTTGTGGTATCCGTGTGGGTATCTTGATTGGAGTAGTATACATATTCGGCCGGGCGGGGGCTAGTGGGGGGGGTACCGTTCACGGTTAGGTAACAGTCTTTTCTTACTGGTAGTGGGTGGTAGGCGGCGGTTTAGTCTGTGGCGGGCGGTAGCTTAGTCTTTTAAGGTTAGTTGTAGTCAGGTTATAGAGAGAGTGCGAGAGCCAGACGAGCTATGGGAGAGAGAGGAGAGAGGAGAACGAGCAGACGAGGAAGAGGGAGAGAGGTGAGTCGATGAGAGGTAGTGAGAGATGAGGAGGAGTGAGAGACGAGAGTGAGGAGTGAGCCCGATTGAGAGAGATGAGTAGAGAAGAGAGAGGAGCAGACGAGAGAGAGAGAGGGGGGTAGAGGGACCGGAGGAGAGTGACAGACGAGGGAAGTGAGAGAGAGGGAAGGTAGGAGAGAGTGTCGAAGGATGAGAGAGGTGGAGTTGGGGAAGAGACGAGAGAGGAGAGAGGAGTGGGCTGAGGACGAGAGGACGGAGAGAGAGGATGTGTGAGAGGGAGAGAGGGGGGATGGAGAGACGATCGAGAGGAGTTGTGGCTGTCGCGGAGCATGTGGAGAGAGTGAGAGTTGGGGGTTGGGGTAGTTCAGTCAGAGGTATCCGCAGGTGTACAGGGGTAGTATTTTAAGTTTAGTTTTCCTTTACTCCCTATAATATAGTCTTTCAGTCGTGGTTAGGGTGGGTAGTTGGGTAGTGGTAGTGAGGTATTAGTTAGTTTGGTTAGTTTGGGGGTAGTAGTTATACGTTTTGTGGTAGTTGGTAGGGTCCGGGGGAGGGTTATAGTGGTCGGTTTAGTAGGTAGTTGTTTAGTGGGTTGAGTCGGTAGTGGGGTAGCTTCGGTAGAGTAAGTTAGGGCGGTAGTTAGGTAAGTCTCAATCGAGGTCAGGTATTCGGAGGAGGAGTGATTGAGAGTTGGAGAGAGATGACGGGTGAGAGGGAGGAGGAAGAAGCAGAGAACGAGAGAGCGGATGGAGAGTGAGGGAGAGTGCATGAGACGCGAGAGGGAGTGAGAGGAGAGAGAGGATAGAGCGTAGAGATCGAGTGAGTTGGCGGGGGGGTTTTGAAGAAGCGTTTTTTTCATTCATGTTTTTATTTTTGGCTTTCTTAAGGCCCAAACCCCCCCCCCCCCCACCATGCCTCCTCCTCCAAGCGGACGGGGCCACCATGCAGATCCCAACTAGTGTTGGGGGCCCTGGCACCACAGCTCAGGGCCACAAGCACAGGAGCGGGGGGCCCAAAGGGGGGCCAGGCCCCAGGCCCTACAGGGGGGGGGGGGGCCACCCCGCCCAACAGATGGGGGCAGATCTAGAAGAGCGCGCGGGTGGTTAATCCAAAACCACAGAGGGGAGTGCATTCCAACTGGTTTTCGCCATTGCCTTGGTAATCACGGGCCCTCAAGCGTGGGAGAGGGGCGAAAGGGGGGCGGCCGACGGGTGAGAAATTCGCAATGAGCGGTCCCTGTGGTACTGTATTCTTTGGGTAGATGGGATAGGCAGGGGGAGAGCGCGGTCCGCTTCCGGAGTGGTGGGGCCCGGGGGGGCCGCGGGCGGGCCGCGGTCGGCCGGGGGAGGGCGCGTTGTTTTTTGTGAAACTTTTGGGTTGTACTGTTTGGCTGTGGGGCCGGGGGGGGCGCGGGGGTCGGGTGTCTTGACCATCAAAATACCCACCACACCCACCCACACCAAAAACACACTACAACAAACCCCACCTAAAGCCCATCCACCACCCACACACAACAAAAAACACATCACAACAAACCAAACAACACACACAACAACGGGTCCAACCAACCCCCTACCCCCAAACCACAATACAGAAATCCAAGGCCGAGCACTCTCCCGTACCCCCCCCCCCCAACCCTCCCCCCCACCCACCCAACCAGGTTTTGCAGCCCCCCCCCCCCCCAACACCCACCCCCAACCCAAGTCCCACCGGTCCACACCACCCCCCCAAACTCCCCCCCCACTCCCCCCCACCCGTCTACTACTGGTTCGTATTTCCGGGTCTTTTTAGTTCTTCTGTCCTTTTTTCCCTTTTTTTTGGTATCTTTCTAGTCATCTACCCCTGTGTCTATGTCTGCGGTCTATCCACACACACAAATCACACACACAACACACACACACCACACACCACACACACACACACACACACACACACAAAACTCCCCCAAAAAACTGCTGGAACACACAAACGCTCATATTCACAACACATTGTGCTGATGAAGGTGGTCTTCTTCCTGAACGAGGTCACGTGACCGTGCCGTAAATATTTTGTGTATTGTTTTATGTTTAATTCAGCATAATGAAGCAAAACCAGCAAACAGACTGTAAATCCTCAAAATACAAAGCATCCTTGTATGCAAATGCACAAACACACTATATATACATGTACTTTATATACATATATATATATATATATACACACATATGCAGTGAGAATGATGGGAGTGTTACCACCTGCAACCTGCTGATAATGAAGCTGTATTTCAGGCACCTAAAGGCAGCCATCTGTGCTGGGGGGTCTCCCTGCTGCCTACACAACCCCCGCTGAACACACACACACACACACACAACACACACACACACACACACACACACACACACACACACACACACACACACACACACACACACACACTGATGCACTCCTCCACAGGGACTGACGGATGTACAGTCTTTAGGATGTTTCACGTCAATAACATGACACTTTTCATTATAACACTACACACACACACACTACACACACACACTACACACACACACACTACACACACACACACATACACTGGTACAGTTTGTGGATATTGACCTGTTGGGTTTTTGGGGGTCGATCAGTGGAAGTTGCTGAGAAAATTTATTTTGAGGAGCAGAGGGAGGAGCAGAGGGAGGAGCAGAGGGAGGAGCAGCAGAGGGAGGAGCAGAGGGAGGGGCAGAGGAGGAGGAGAGGGAGGAGCAAGGGAGGAGCAGAGGGAGGAGCAGAGCAAGGAGCAGAGGGAGGAGCAGAGGGAGGGGCAGAGGAGCAGAGGAAGAGCAGAGGGAGGGGCAGAAGGAGGAGCAGAGGGAGGAGGAGAGGGAGGAGCAAGCGGAGGAGCAGAGGGAGGAGCAGAGCAAGGAGCAGAGGGAGGAGCAGAGGGAGGGGCAGCAGGAGGAGCAGAGGGAAGAGCAGAGGGAGGGGCAGAGGAGGAGCAGAGGGAGGAGGAGAGGGAGGAGCAAGCGGAGGAGCAGAGGGAGGAGCACAGGGAGGAGCAGAGGGAGGAGCAGAGCGAGGAGCAGCAGGAGGAGCAGAGGGAAGAGCAGAGGGAGGGGCAGAGGGAGGAGCAAACGGAGAAGCAGAGGGAGGAGCAAAGGAGGAGAAGCAGAGCGAGGAGCAAGCGGAGGAGCAGAGGGAGGAGGATAGGGAGGAGCAAGCGGAGGAGCAGAGGGAGGAGCAGAGCAAGGAGCAGAGGGAGGAGCAGAGGAGGAGCATCAGGAGGAGCAGAGGGAGGAGCATCAGGAGGAGCAGAGGGAGGAGCAGAGCGAGGAGCAGAGGGAGGAGCATCAGGAGGAGCAGAGCGAGGAGCAGAGGGAGGAGCATCAGGAGGAGCAGAGGGAGGAGCAGAGGGAGGAGCAGCAGGAGGAGCATCAGGAGGAGCATCAGGAGGAGCATCAGGAGAAGAGAAGGTCGACTTCGCAGTGATCGCCAAGACAGAAAAGAGCGGCCATTGTCACAGGAAGGAGGAATGAAACCATGACAACCATCCACACTGTTAGCCGGCACTTAGAAAACGACCCCACACACACACACACACACACACACACACCAACACACATGAAAACACACAGACTAATTGTTCGCAGTGAGCAGCCGCTCGTCATTCAGACACACACCATGAAGGCTTTGTTCCAGCAGCTCACAGATGAGAGCAGAGCTCCACCTCACAGGCTTCACACATGAAGGGACACACAACAACACAAACTTTGTGTTACTTCAAACAAACCTCGATTCATTGTTGAGTTTGTAAAATGACTGAAAAGTTTCCAGGTGAAAAAATAGGCAACTTGAGTGAAGATTGAAAAACTTACTCACAGCTTTTATCAGATATGACTTTATATGAATCTTAGTCTTTCCTGTTGTTGCAGCTTGTGACTCTTTAACATGATATCAGATAAATGATTGACAGCTGATTGATCCGTCAATAACGATCCGATCATTTCATCGTTCAGTCTGACAACAGCAGCTAGCAGCTAGCATTTTGCAGCTAGCTATAAGACACAACTAGCTGTCCACTCTCTGTGTGGACGTCATTGGACGGAAGGAGAGAAACAATAAGAGGAAAATATAAAGTGAGCAAGTAAGAAACTGAAGCAGAGTGAATATTGTGACTGTTTGAGTTGAGCTGTGGAAGTTGTTCACTCTCTAGTTTATCATCAGAAGCAGGTCAAACCATTTCCACAGAGGTTTGGCCAAAGAATTCATGAATATCTCGTATTATCATCAAGATCCATGAATTATGCTGAGAAATCTAAAAACAAATGTGTTAATTTTCGGAGCAGAAATCTGAACATTGAATAAATTCAGGCTCAAAATTATTTTTCAATGTCGTTGAGATTTTAGAGTTGAAGGTTTTTTACAGAAGAGACTTTGCAGAGATCAGATTTTATTACTTCATAAATCAGAAAATACTGTTGACGGCCATAAAAAAAATCAATGTTCAGCCTGTTTCTATAAATCAAATATCCTGTAAATCAGGTTGTGAAAGTTACATTAGAGAAAAACCCAGTAGAAATCTGGAGTTTGGTGAATTTAAGTGAAACTGAAGATGAAAGTGACCTTTAAAGATTTTCATGATTGATTTAAATGAACACACACAAAGACACAAAGGGAAATTAAAAACTAACTATGGATTTTATGATATTTTCAATCCACTCGTCCTAAATGTTACAGAATAAATCTCCCCAGTCTCACAATTACCACTGCATAAAAATAATTATGTTTAAGCCTCAAGTGTCTCGTCCACAGATTCAGTTTCTTGAAATGATCCAGAAAGAAGAAATAGAAATCAGTGAAGAATCAGTGTCTGTGCAGGTTGAGCACACGTCACTGGAACTTGACTCCAACAGAACGATCGTGTGATTAACTCTTACGATCCAACTCGATCCAGCCGGCTAATTGGTGAGTTATGAATTATTCACGGTGAGCGATGGAAGCCGTGAGCCGCCCCGGAGGCACAGGGAGACACCTTGATGGTTTCTGGCGGAGTGTGATCACAGATGGGGAACCTGGCTCGAGTCGACCACACGGCTCTAACGAGAGGAATCGGTGTGACGGTCACAGACGAACTCAGGAGGTGAGTCCGTCGCTCTGGAAACTCAGGGACACAGAAAGAAGTGAGAGGACGACCGGGCAGCAGGAGGAAGAGGAGGAGGAGGAGGAGGAGGAGGAGGAGGAGGAGGAGGAGGAGGAGGAGGGGAGGAGGAGGAGGAGGAGGAGGAAGAGGAGGTGAGGAGGAGGAGGAGGAGGAGGAGGAGGAGGAGGAGGATTCTCTACTGTCGTCTTCAGGTGCCTCAGTTTGAGATGTGGAACCAAACACTGGTTTTAACATCTTGCTGCTGGTTTGAGTATGAAAATCGTTTTACAGACTGGACTCACACCACAGACACTCGTGTTAGCACCCACTACGTTTGAACTGAACACGTCGAACCTCATCACCTCTGCTTCACATTCTCCTTGTGTCCTATGAGCCGGTGAAACTGGGACGTCTGTGAGCGCTGCTGATCTGTTTCAGTTTGAAAACTCTGAGGACGAAAAGAAACCGACTCAGACGCTCACGACCTCTGGCTGATCGGGTCCGACGTTTTAGTTTGAGAACACATTCATCTGCACGTTTTACTTAGTGTTTGATGGGAAATCGTTATTTTCAGAATCCTACTAACAAATGAACCAACTGGACGACGATCGCTCCGAGAGCTCAAACTTCCACCATCGCTAACATCTCACCACGTCAGAGAAAGTCAAAGAAATGTCCTGGATCCCCCCCCCTCCCCAACCGGTCTTCATCTTCTACGTGTTCGGCTCCTCTTCTTCATCCTGTCACGTGTTAGAAACCTCATCCACACGTCCACTCGCTCTCTGGGAAGCTTCCACACATTGTCCTGCTGGTTCCTCACGTGGACTCACTCTGACAGAAAAACTCCAACTGGACCATTTGAAGATAAACGTGTGAAGCCACTGAAAACCAGTGAAGCCACTGAAACCAGTGAAACCATCACTGCTGACGACACCTAAAAGCTGAGCAGATTGTTCCTTCACCGAAATGACTCATGAGGAAGTCAAGGTGAAGATGATGAAGATGATGAGGACGATGAAGATGACACTTTGCTCTTTGCTGCAGCCAAAGAGCAAATAAAAGTACAGGGCGGCAGATGAGTGTGTGTGTCTCTCTCTCTCTGTGTGTGTGTGTGTGTGTGTGTGTGTGTGTGTGTGTGTCTGTGTGTGAGTCTGTGTGTGTGTGTGCAGGACAGTGCAGCATCACTCTGCAGCCTCAGCAGAGACCATGTGACAGACGCTGCTACAGAGGAATTAAAGACAAGAAAAAAAAATCACAAGGGCCGAATATCAGTGAGAACTTTCTGCCTGACGACAAGGATTAAAGGCACACTACCATCTTCATCACTATCATCTTCATCAACTACATCATCATCATCACCTGCATCACCTTCAACACCACCACCTTCATCCTCATCATCACCCCCATCTTCATCACCACCTTTAACACCACCACCTTCATCACCCTCATCACTTTCATCATCATCCATCCAGAACACCCCCACCCCACGTCCCTCAGTCAGGAGCCGTGTCTCCGCTGCTCTTCTCCCGCATACAGATCACGCAGAGCCGCTGTGTGATGTCAGCTGCGGATGATGCTGAGGAGAGTCCCGCAGCTGGGTTCACTAACCTGTCTGTCCTTTGCCCAGCGTCTTCTCCAGGCGGTACGGTCCCACATAGTTGGCGTAATGGCCGCTGTTTGCGTCCTTCCCCGACGAGGACATGTCTCAGTCGTGCGGGACCCGTTTTTTTTTCTTGCGGGTGTCAGAGAAGCGCAGTCCCGCGGTGGAGCTCTCCTCGCGCGGCGTGCCCGTGGATCTGATGCTGCTGCGTTAATCGTCTCCCCCTCCTGCGTGCGCGCTTGCGTGCGTTCGCCGGTCGTGCGTTCGTATGTGTCCCCGGTCCCGCGCGGCTCAGTGTGCGGGATGGAGCCCGCTCGTCATGGTGCTGCTGCGGGAGGAGCTGCGCTGCGGCCCCGCTGGATGTGCGGTGGAGCTGGGACAGGACGCACTCTGCTGCTCCGTCAGTGCGCGTCTGTGTCCACCACCACTTCCGCTGATGCCTTTCACAGTAAAGGCACAGAACTGCTGCAGCTCCAGGGCCGGAGATAGAGGGGGCACTGACCCCAGCTGAAATCTGATTGGCCCCTGAAGTGCTCCTGTTCTGTCAAAAACAAAAACAGTTACTGACCAACAATATAGATTATTCAGTTTGTTATATTGTGAACTCTCGTCTTTGCTGAAGCTGTTTTCAGACCTGAGCTCCAGATCAGATCCAGAGAATCGTCTCCAGAGCTTCTCCAGAGTTTGTGTTTCACAGCTGAACAACACAGCAGCAGATCCTCCTCATGGTTCAGGTGAGAGGTGGAGCAGCCGGGAGCAGCAGACACACACAGGAAGTGACCTGTTACCTCTGCTGCAGAGGTCATGTGATCATGTTTACATCACCTGACACGTCGTCAGCTGTGATCACCACAATCTCTCCTAACATCTGCGTCTGTGTGTGTCAGCACTTTGTCACCAGACATTTATTTTAGTTTCTTCATGTTTGTGTCACGTGTTAGAACACACACCCCTGCTAACTCCTGCTAACTCCTGCTAACATCTAGTCCTATAATCTCAAATTGATAATGTCTTTACAAGTCTTAACTCAGGATACTGAACACAAATATGTAAATATATTATGAATTATATATTAATAAAGTAAAATACACATTCATAATAACTACATTATGAATATTGATGAACGAAATTGTTTGTGTTCTGCTCATTCTCAGATTTTTAAATATTTTAACTCGGTATCAATCCTTCCTTTGGCTTCGTCTTTTTTGTTGTCAGAAAGTTGGGGTTTTAATTTGAAGGCCAGTTCTTCTAACTTCCGGTGCTGGGCCATCCTGTCACAGCTTTTTGGTTAGGGAACGCGCATGCGCACAGAGCGTGCACGGCAGGGGTCTCTGATTGAGTCCCGGTCGAGGTGATGGAGGAAGATGATGGAGGAAGATGATGGAGGAAGATGAAGGATGAAGATGATGACGAGAAGCTGTGCTTGTATAAACTACTGTCCATCAAGACATTTCAAAATAAAACAGATTCAAGGTTTGAGGTCGCGACAAAAAAAGTTTTATTTGAAATCAGATTGAATTTTAAATAACCAAACTCCAATAAGTGTGTGTCTGTGTGTGTGTTTATGTGTGCTCCTGTGTGTGTGTGTTTGTGTGTGTGTGTGTGTGTGTGTGTATGAGGGACACTCTCACTTGATTAAAGCAGCGGTTTGTTGACACCGATCATCCATCAGTCTCATCACTCCTTCACAACAAAAGCCTTTTGACCCGGCACGCTCGGTGGCAGATGGAACCAACCACCCACCCACAAACCAACCCTACCCCTCCTCCTCATCTCCCCCCCCCTACCCACAAATCCGAGTCCCTAACAAAGACAGAGGGGACCTGGTTGCCATGGGACGGCTTTAACGCTAAATGACTTCCTGTTAATTAATGTAAAGCCCCCGCCCTCCATCATCGACACAGGAGGCAGCGATGACCCCCCCGCGCGCGGATCAATCATGACATTTCCAGATTCACGGCACCGGGCTCTCCAGCCGGATCTCTGCCGTCTGACTCCCTGGAGGCCGGGGACCGACTGACAGCTGTGGACGACACCGCGGCCACAAAGCCAGAGCAGCGTCCTAATCACCTCCATGTGGAATAATCTGTCATAATCACCCGGGGCTCCGAGGAGAGGCCGCACGTTCGATACCCACGTGTCACCAGCTGAGCGGGTTGTGGTGAACAGGAGCACCGGATCAGAACCCGCCCCAAAAAGTTCCTCTGGAGAAGATTCAGCGAGAGGAACATGGTTTTCAACAGGTGTAGATCTGCACAAACACTCATGGACCACAGACGGTGAACAAAGATGGACGACACAGATCCATTTCCTCCCAACATCCAGAAATGATGAGAAGATATCTCAGATATGAACGCTACCATATTTAACATCTAGCATCTGGGTGAAACCGGGACGATCCTGGACACACCCACGACTCAACTGTGTGCTGGTCGTCATGGAGATCCATCTGAAGTCAAGGACCAGAAGAACAGACACGAGAGAGAAGTTCAGAATGACCTGAGACCAGGTGGGAGCTGAACACAGCACCGCTCAGTGACTGAGGCTGAACAAAGTGTTTCAACAGAGTGAAGCACTTTGGATCATTCAGATCATTTAACTTAACCAGCTCATTAACTTGAAGTGAATATTCAGGAGCTGAGTCAGAGTGGTTTGTGAAACGTGCAGAGGAACGTCTCACGTCTTCTCAGGATCCATTCATTCTTCACGGTGAGTTCAGCAACATCCAGAGAGAGCAGGTGTTCTGTTAAGGATCAGTTCTGTTCACAACGTTTACTTCACGAGATTCCATTTAAAAGAAAGATGAGACTGAAGTTAGTTTCATGTGAGTGAAGCCGGAACCAGAACCTAGAAAACACAACTGAATAAATAGTGAAATAACATGAAGTATAAATCATAGAGCAGCAATAACAAGCAGAAACATCAGTGAATGAATTGAAAAGAAAAACAATAAACACCAATAAAATGTCATTTTATCATTTTTTCGGCATTTAAGAATATTTTTTATATGATATGATTTTTTACATTGAATGAATTTGTGTTCTCTTTAAGCCTGCTGATGTATCATAGTCTATCTTTCTGCTCATGCTCATGTTGAGCGTGATGACGTTTCCACAGCAGATCTAAACGCTGCAGGAGCAGAAGAACGTGTCCTTCACTTTCAAGACATTTCTGTAAAAAAGAAGCTTAGCCTGCAGTCTATTTCTGCATTAGTCAGCCCTATTGTGGCAGCAGGGCAGGATAATGCAGACACACACACACACACATGCACGCACACACACACACACACACACACTCGTTCAAAGCAGAGAAGCCAAACGAGAGAACATTTCCTCTGACAGCCGACTGATAAAGAGCGAATCGCTGAAATGAGTTGAGGTTTAGAGGATTTGTCCCGGACCTTGAGAGGAGAAGGTCACTGTGGGTTTTAGAAGAAACGTCCTGTGAAGGTGTATCTGTCAGGAGCTTCAGTGTTGAAGAACAGAACATTAATCAGGGAAATGAACGCTCACTTCATTTGAATATATTTGCCATCAGTGGAGAAGTGATGAAGCTCAATATTTCCACTGAATCCTCATCAGTTCAAAAATGGAATCTGACTCTTTCAGTTATTTTGTTTTAACTGAGCTCCGAGGTTTTATAATTAAACGCTGAAACGAGACCATTCAAGTATAAATACAATATATTTACAGATAATATTTACAGTTTTATCACATTTACTGTAGATTTGAACTCATGACATCATGTTTTTTATCTGTTTCTAAAACCAACTCACTGGTTTAGAGCTTTCTCTCAAGTTTCAAATTATTCTTTCCTTTACCTTCTGGTTCCGTCTCGTCTCAAACTGCTCATTTATCAAAAAGTAATAAACTCAAATCTTCACAGTAAAAATCCGAAGCTGCAGCTGCTTTAGTCGACAGGAGTTTTGTAGATTAAAAAAGGGTCCGATGTTCAATTTAAAGTTTTGGTTCTTGTCGGCTTTGGCAATTGTCGTTTTTACAAGCGTTATAATTAAAGTTAGTGTCGTTTTCCACAACGAGAGATTAACAACTGATGCTGAACTCACAGTGTTTCTGATTGGTTACTATGGTTAACACTATTATCAGCTGTGATCAGCGCCCCCTGCTGGTCAGAGAGAGAATGCAGGTTTCGGACACTGCACTGCGTTGGCTTCACTTTCTGGACCCGGAGTCCAACTGTCTGTTTGTGACCAAGATAATAAAACCTGTCTTGTCTTTTCCCCAGATTCCACCACCTGTTATCACATGACCTGAGTCCCATGACGTCTGAATCACTTCAACTTGCTGCTGTTTTGGTAGAAAGCTCCGGAAGAACAACTGAAATGAACAGAAGACAAAACCTATCATTCCTGCTCGACCACAGCTTCACAATAGCTCATCCGGAGGATCATTGTTTGTAATTAAGTGGGGGGGTTGCAGTGAGACAAGTGTATTTCAGGGGTAATTATAAAACTGCTTATTTAGAGGGGAGCTGTGTAAGCTCATTTCGATTACAGCGCCGCAATTAAACTGGTAAAAGACCATAATTACTAACAGGACTCACAACATGCAGCCACACATTCTATCTGATTCTCTATTTATCTGTCAGGGTTCTGCTGCTTCTCCTTTTACTGAGCTCTTTGAGATACAGTTCTTAAAACTCAGATGGCTTCATGCAGGTCTTATTCAGTGTGTTGAAAACCATTACGACAAATATACAAAAGTACAAAAATGAAGACTCACACAAATAAACAAATATTAAAGCAATAATACCACATATAAAATATCAATGAAAACACACAACAGCACATAGAAGCAGAAACATCAGTCTTATCTTATCTTAGTGGAAAGTTAATTGATTAAAACTCTTATTAACATTAATTTTTAGAATCATTCTTGGCAATGATCTGCTCAGCAAAGGTCAGACTTGTTTCAGTCGCTGTGGGTTGTTGGTTCCAAACCCTCTTGAAGCTGTGAAGGTGTCTCTATTGAAAACAAATGATCTTGATCTTTTTCCTTTGAGCTCCACCTCCTGGTAACGTTTGCTCTCATCACAGTTGTTGATATATTGAGATCAACTGAAAACAGCACAGAAAACATATTTGAGCATTTTCACTGAACTCAGAGGGAGGCTCCACTTCTGCTTAGAAAATAATAAATAAACAATTGATTCAACACGAGCCACAAATATGAACGTTTACACGTAACACAAGTTTAAATATTGCTTTTTAAGTGAAACAAAACTGAAACAACATATTTGTGTCTGATCAAGTTTTGTGTTTGTGATCAAGTGAAGTTTTCAATGAGACGTGAAACTCAAATGTACATTTCAGTTCGTGTGCACAAATTATCTACCTTATCGGATGATGCCACCTAGTGGATCCATTGCAAAACGGCATCCATATAGATGTTTCACTTACAGACATTAATATTTATCCAATTGTTCATAAAATCATAAAAACCTTTTGATTTAAGGACATTTTGTTTGTTAATAACTTTTTACATAATGTTTAATTCTAGGGATATTTGTTGTTTTTTTTTCAAAATAAAAGCAAAAGTTGTGTTTTCTTATTTAAGGTCATGTTATGTTAGTTTTTAATTTTAACTTTATGTCTGTTTATGTTTTTGTTTGTTACTTAGCAAACAAAATACAAACAAACTAAACTAAGCAAGACGTTTTTTTAAGATTATCACAAAAAAATTTCTTTATTTGTAATTTTGATTTAATTACTATTTCATTTTTCTTTGTTAATTAGCTCCCAATAATCAGAGAGCTTATTTAATCATGTTAAATAAGTTCACAATATATATATATATATATATACATATATATATATATGCACTTATCAATATGAATATGAAAACACATATTGACATTACCAGTTTGTGGATTTTCTAAAAAGAATTATTAAATTATATTCTATGAATCGTTTTCACATGTTAATGTTGTTTCGGCCTGTTGGACAGAAATAAAAAAAAGAACGATCTTTATCCTTACGTTTACATCTGATCTAGGAGCAAAAAAAGACAAAACCTAAGTCAGAAATCACAAGACCAAAACAAGGCCTCTCTATCTCCCTGTCAGAACCTGGGACAGCTCTCTGTGTGATGTTGACTAAAGCTAAGGGGGTTATGCTTTAAAACAGATAGGTTAGGTATGAGAACAAGTTAAAGTACAGTGTATAGTATGCCACAGATTTACTGTCTCCACAACAGACAGCGGCTCTTATCAGACCTCTTATCAAAACAGGTGTGAGACTGAACAGCGATGTGACGCACACACATTCTAACCAACTTCAAGATAAACACCAAGCAGTAAAGATTATTACTCTTCTTAGTCTTCAATCGAAAGGGAGGGAATGCCAGTGAGGAAAAGATGTCTGTGAGGAGATTGGTGGATGAATTAGGTTTACCAAAGAACAGAGTGAAGGTCAAAGACCAGAAGCTTAATGTGGCAGTGTTCTCAAAGAAACTTTGTGAGGTCATCAAGGCATCCCTGTTAGATGTGAAACACACCATTAGCATTGTAGATATGGTTGGAAAAGCTGTTGAACTTGGTCTGTCTGTGGACGAAAGCAAAACTGATGCACAGAGAAAAGGAGCAGAGGAGATCATGGGCGACATTGGAGTGCGAAGTATACCACACTATAAAAAACAACATCTGACTTTGCAGGGAGAAAACTGGAAGAAGTTGTCAAAGATAGAAAAGGAAGAGTGTAGACTGAAGACATCTGGTGAATCTGGCCTTGAAGACAAGAAATGTAAATTACAGGAAGAAAAAAGACAAATCAGAAAGGAGCAACAAAATTCTAACGCCTCCAAAGGAATGAAGAGTTTCATCACGTGCTTATCGACAAGTGACAAAGAAGAAAGAGATGTTTTCCTGAAGTGGATGAAACTGAAGTTTAATACACATTCACGAGTGAAACTCTCTGAGTTACGTAACAAATTCATAGAGCAATGCAAGAAGAAAGACGCCAAAACTCATAGCAGAGTTAGACCAATCTTTGGTGGACAGCTCTTTAGGAACAGAGCATTACATGAGAGAGATGGGACTGATCTACGAGTTCTCAACCAGCAGCTCAACAGCTGATGAAATATCCCAGCTCCCTGGTTTGGCAGCTGAAATGCTGTTGGATGGATATCCTTTCAGAGCTTTTGGACGGAGATGCCTCCAACGTCCCAGAGAGATGGGTGACAGACGTACTGATGGAGCTTCACAAGAAGGTTGACCAGAGGAGCAGACTGTTGGTACTGACTGTGTTGGGTGTTCAGAGCACCGGTAAGTCAACGCTCCTCAACACCATGTTTGGGGTGCAGTTTCCTGTCAGCAGTGGCAGATGCACAAGAGGAGCTTTCATGCTCTTCCTCAAAGTGGGAGAGGATTGGAAAAGCGAGTTAAACTGTGATTGTATTGTCCTCATTGACACAGAGGGTCTTAAGTCTCCTGAAATGGCACAACTAAAGGACAGTTACGAGCACGACAACCAGCTAGCAACCTTGGCTTGAGTGATGCCACCATCATCAACATCGCAATGGAAAACTCAACAGAAATGAAAGATGTCCTGCAAATTGCTATCTACACATTATTGAGGATGAAGATCAGCAGTAAAAAGCCAGTTTGTCATTTTGTTCACCAAAATGTTGCCGGAGTTTCAGCTCAAACAAAGATTAGGACAGAAAGAAAACATCTCCTGGACCAACTCAATGAAATGACTCAAATCGCAGCTCAAATGGAAAAGAAACCTTCTATCAAAGAGTTCACGGATGTGCTGGACTATGACATGGACAAGAACAACTGGAACATCCCAGGACTCTGGCATGGAACTCCACCAATGGCACCAGTGAACACAGGTTACAGTGAAGCTGTAGCACATTTCAAGAAAAACCTTTTGCAAACAGTGAAGAAGGACCCGTGCAATGAAGTGTCGCAGATCCCAGAGTTTCTGGAATGGATGAAGAGTCTCTGGAAGGCAGTGAAATATGAGAACTTTATCTTTAGTTTCAGAAACACTCTTGTGGCTCAAGCCTATGACAACTTGTGCAAAGAGTTCAGTCAATGGGAATGGGAGTTCAGAAAAGAGATTCTGACCTGGCAAACACAAGCAAAGGTAGAGATCTTGAATGCTGACAATGAATCTGGGGTAGAAACTTGGAACAGATTAGTCAGTCAGAAAAAAATCAGAGGTGTCAGACAAAATAACAGACCAACAGACAAAAATGAGGGAAAAAATCTACAACTACTACAAGATGAAAGGCAAACAGAGTTAGTTTGGACCTCTGTGCATCTTGTCTTCTTAACGACTCTTCAATGATTTATATTTTGGTATTTTTTTTACTGTGTCAAAAGTCACTCTCCCTCCAGCGATAAAATAAATAAAAGAGAAATGTCCAAATAAATGTATATAAGTATATTCTTTATCCTTTTTATGTCCGTATGTTTGTGTATATGATGAATTATCTTTCATATTACTTTACGTAGTTCAGGGCAGAGAAACAGATGTACATGTTGATGTGGATGATGAGGTTATGAATGTATTATCTCTATGTATGTAATACTATAAAGAAAACAAGGGTGATTTACAATATACTAAGACCATGTGTTGAAATACTCAGTAATAAACTGATATTATATTGTTATTCACATATTGTTAAGGATTAACTTTTGATTCATATTTTTCTGAAAATATATTGTTCCATTATTTACATGCTCTGTTCTAAATGACAAGTGCAGTACCAAGGATGATGATGATGATGATGATGATGATGATGATGATGATGATGATGATGATGATGATGATGATGATGATGAAGCACAAATTGTCTTTGTCAGTTTTTATTTGTGGGACTTTTTGCTGATGTTTAGATTTCGACTAATTAAGTGGCTGACATTTGATAATGTGACAAATTTACAAGCTTCAATAAATGATGAGTCAGTTGATTCAGTTTGTGTTTGACTTTTTCTGATCACAAATGTTTTTTTTGCTGATGGTTGCATAATGAGTAGAGATATTATGTAAAAGGACCATATGAAATAAAATGATAATATTATTAACAATGTTTTCAAATAAAGAAAATAGCTTTAAACTATATTTTTATCATAAATTATCAAATGATACCATTTTGGTTAGCTTTCTGCATTCAGTCCTTATCCACTGTTGATGCAACATGTTGGGACACAGGAAACTCTGCAGCAACAAGTCACTTACCTGCCACTTGGTAAAACAGCCACAAGGGGGCACCCAAAGCACATCTCCAATTTATCAGCAACGGCCAAAGGGAAACCAGCTGAACACTCACTCACACACACACACACACACACACAAACACACACACAAACACACACAACTTGCCTGGAGTGTGACAATGTGTCAGGTTGCTGTGGTAACCCTGGTAAAGGTGTGTTACTGCACTCAGCTCCACTTTACTGTAACTGGCTGGTTCCAACAATTTCTGACTCTGTCGTGTTGATGATGAAGAGCAGGAGGCTTGTTCCTCAATTTACTATCTGAATGGGAACAGAATATGTACTGTATATATGTACTGTATATATGTATTGTGTATATTTACTGTATATATGTACTGTATATGTACTGTGTATACAGTACAGGGGAGGGCACATTTGAGCCAATGATACAAACAAGTCAAGTAGAATCATAAAAAAAGTATCTACTTGGAGAGTGACTTGTCCTGTTTTGATACTTCAGAATTATTCCTGAGTCGTCCTCAAACTCTTCTATTCGGTCACTTTCGTAGTTTGTGTTCAGAGTGAAGATAGAACATTTTGGGTTCATTCTAGCTGGTTTATCTGCACTGAGGATTTTAAACTTAATGTTTTTCATCAAATTAAATAGAATTTTCTTTATTACTGAGTGTTTTCATGGACATCTATATGTGT
Organism: Pseudopleuronectes americanus; assembly: GCA_038501795.1. Classification (NCBI taxonomy): domain Eukaryota; kingdom Metazoa; phylum Chordata; class Actinopteri; order Pleuronectiformes; family Pleuronectidae; genus Pseudopleuronectes; species Pseudopleuronectes americanus. The sequence continues at coordinate 82,520 of JBAMIH010000044.1, read as the reverse complement.
GTGTAATGTGGTGCAGCTTCTTAGAAAAATATGATTTCTGTGACTTGCTCTGCACTGACCTCACTGAAAGGTAAAATCTAAATGTGCAACGTAGATTCAGTCAGAAAGATAAAAGGAGACGAACAGTAACTTCCTCTCAGGACGATGACAGCACAAAACTCAAGATCCTACTGAGATTAAATACATTTAATTACCTCCCACAACTGAGCGTCATCACTTGTCAGGCGGTGGATCCAGAAGAGCTGCATTCCTCAGCTTCACTCCTCCCCCTGGCTGCAGTGTGTCAGTAGGAGGAGGGTTCGAGTCCCAGCCGCCCTCCAGACTGAGCTCCCGACGCTGAGGAAGATCATCAATGAAACTGAGAGAAGCTCGAATCCACAGGTGAGTGTTCCATCTCCTCTTTACCTGCCCTGTCACACGTTTGGAAGAAACAGAGTTAAACTGAAGGAAATGTTTTCACTGCTGATTTTTGTTTCTCAGATAAACAACAGTTGATTTGTTTGTGGACATATTTCATTTCATCTTTTAGTTCATGTGTTTTCATTCATCAACAGTACCGTGTAGCACATGATGTCATTGGAGCTTCTTTACTTCAATGACAAAATACTTGAATGAGGTTAAAAACATTGTGTGCAACATTTCATTCATAAAACCCTCAAATTATAATTGAATCACTTTCTATAGAAATTTTACAATTTTCAGTTTATTTCAGAAGTGAAGCTGAATATAGTTTGTTTTTAATGATTGTTAGAAATCTAAGTTTCTTATGTTGAAAAAAGAAAGCAAAACATTTTAAGATTTTGTATTTAAGCCAAAAAGTTGTGATTTGGAGATAGTACTTTTTATGGCAGTAGCCTTAAAATGAAGCCATCTGCATTTCTGACCTATTTTCAAAAAATACAATTTTTTTGTAATCAGCTTCCAGGGTTTTGAGGATGTGTGTTTTTTCTGAGTGAGGCTGATACTGAACGTGGTTTTGAACAGTGGAGAATAGTAAACACACCGCTGAGGTATGTACGTGTGTGTGGGTGGAGTCAGAGTCCTGCAGGAATGTCAGCGTGTTCTGCAACATTCCTGCCTTCAGCAAATCTGTGTGTGTTCTGCTGCAAACACAACACACACACACACATTTCAAACTTCAAACCTGTGGGGGCTCTTCTCACGTCGGATCGAGTCACACATGCACAACAGTTGTCAGGTCACAGGTCTGGCTGTTGTGCTCTCTGCACACAAACAATACAAAGTGACAGAATATAAGAGTTTGTGTACAAGAGAACACAACATTACAGACACACAACTTTACAACAGGGATTGAGTTATCTGAGATATCAAGGACAAAATCAACAAAAAAGATTGTGAGAAAAGATTCTCACAATTTTAAAGAAAGTGAAACAAAAACAGTTGTTTTCATCTTGAGCCAAAAGTTATTCAGAGAATTAATAGAAATTTAAATAACAATTTTAACATCAGGGTGGTTACCACGTTTTCACTCAAACCTTTCTGTCATTTTACAAACTAAACAATGAATCAACTTTTGAAAGAACCAATGGAAAATGTGGCTGTTTTTCCTTTCATCCTTTTTCATGTATCTGTACTTAATTAATAATTTTTTCATCAGCAATGTCTGTACTCTCTACTTCACTTCATTTTTACAAAGCATTACGTGACAGGTTCACATTGATTTATATTTTTAAAGTAACCAATAAGAAGAGGGTAAGTGTTTCACTGATCCAATCAGAGTGGACAGGGAGCGTTAGACCCCGCCTCCTGCAGCAGCATCAGAAACACTCAGTGTCTTCAGTATCGTCTGTATTCGCCTTGTATTAAACAGAATATACAGAAGCCACAGTTTATGGTGTAGTTGCATTAGGGAATAGGCTACACCCATTAAGTACTTTTTATTTAAAAAAAGTATTTTCAAGAGAAAGTACTTTCTTGTACTCAAGTTCATATATAGTTTCACTTGATAGGATTTTAGCCGTTGTATTTGTGTTTTTGCTTTGGTCAAATATTTGAGTTCCCCTCTCCACCAATGATCTTTAGAATGACCACAAACTTACACTGTCAAAGTAATAACATATATTATTAATATACACTTTGGTTCCAGTGCTGACAGTCAATGTCTCAGTGATCAGTTTTGTCAATTAAACAACTTTAGGTCACTTTATGGGAATTTCAAGCTTCAACAGAGTTCAACTGATAAACATAAGAACTTAGTTAATGATCAGAGTTTGTTTCACCGAAACCTGGAGTGTCAACAGTGAGAGTAAAGAATGTTTGCTGATGTGTCAGGTGGTTTTAAAACAGGCGTCTGTTTGTCTCGTGGTCTCACACTCTAACACTTTTTGTTGCAGACTGTTGTCGACCTGGACACTGACACCATGAGAGAGTGATATTTCACACTGGTCTCCTCTCTCTGGTTTTGGTGACAGGTTACTGCACAGCGTGAGAAACATTGTGCCGTTTACTACCAACTGATTCGTAACATCACCTAAAAAGAAATACCACGTTTCAAATGTTCTACTTTATATGTCCTAACAGTATATGAATATCATCTAATCCAATCACTCTCTATGTATCACGTAGCATGAGATACAGCACCTCAGGCTCTATACATAAAGACTGACTTTATACCTTCCCTCATGTTTCCCTTTAATGATAAATACTTGTGTAAATCTTAATGAGAACGTGTTATTTTAATGCTTTGATTTTATTCCCTCTAGTTCTAAACAGTTGCAGTTATAAATACGACAAAGAAGAAAATGAAATGTCTTTTTATGAAATTAAACATGTAACAAATAAAATTTAATGAGCTTTTAAAGTTCTTTTGAAGAAAAGTTGCTTATTAGTTACACCCAAAAAATGTGCAATGACCTTTTTGTTGAGCCAAATGAACCTGAATTTGCACAAGTATCTTTCTCAAACACAATTATTTTCTATGAATAAAACCTTTACAAAAAACTTAATCAACGACATGTCGCACATCTAAGGACGAACCATTTAGCTCAAACACTTGAGTGTAAGATTCAGGTGAAAGGATCAATTGGCAGAAAGTGAAAGAAAAAAATATTATTGTTTTTAATCTAAATTTTACAGAATGTTGTTTTCTTTACCCTAAAATGAGCCTTTATATTGAAACACTTTATATTTACATATGGAGCAGCCATGTTTTTCACAATAGCCCAGACTGGACAAACCAAACCCCTTTTGGCTAACAGCTAGCATGTAGCTATTAGCTTCCTAAACTCTCTAAAACAGTCAAAACACCGAACAGACTTTTCACTAAAGAGCCAGAGAACTTTAGAGACATTAATAAAAGTACCTGTTTTACTTTAGTAGCCGTTAGCCACGTTAGCATGTTGCCAACAGAGATAATCACAGACGGCTAGCAGCTGGCTAACAGCTAACAGAGTCGATTAACTCCCTAAACATTTTAAAACACTGTAAAAAAAAACTTGTTACTAATGATCCAGAAAACTTCAGAGACATGAATCTCTATACCTGGTTTACTTTGGTAGCTGTTAGCTGTGTTAGCTCAACACGCTACATACTGAGGGACAGCACTCACAATTCCTCTCCTCTCTGTTCGTCCCGCCCTTTACCCAATGTTCTTCTTCTTCTTCTTCTTCTTCTTCTTCTTCTTCTTCTTCTTCTTCTTCTTCTTCTTCTTCTTCTTCTTCTTCTTCTTCTTCTTCTTCTTCTTCTTCTTCGTCTTCTTCTTCTTCTTCTTATTTTTAAACCAAGGGGTTACATGAAAATGTGTTGGTTTTTATTTGTTGTTACTTCTAACCGAGGTACAGTGTAGTGATGTGTCCATGTATCGCCCCCTGCAGGTGGAGCCTGGTGCTGCTGAGTGATGGAGCTGAAGGTGTGGGTGGAGGGCGTGGTCAGGGTGGTGTGTGGTCTATCACTGAACACTTCCTGTCAGGAGGTTGTGATCACTCTGGCACAAGCGATTGGTGAGTCTGTCCGTTTTCATTCAGCATGTGATAAACACTTTGTAATCCTAGTTCTTTGAATGTGGGGACATGAAGTACTTTGATCTCACTGAGAGTATTCCTGCTCACCAGAGGAGGAACACAGTACTTCCTGGATTCTATGAACATGGACTCTTTAGTTTAATACTTGTTGAGCAGGTTAATGGTGGGATGGATCTGGACATGAGGTCTGACAGACAAGCTGTATATTTTCATCTTGACTTTAATTTCTACAAATTGTAACATCGTCAGAATATCGTACACAGTGCACGTACATCTGGTGCTTTATTGTCTGTTTGACTCTAAATGATCATAACTCACTAAATGAACATCAGCTGTTTGAAGAAGACTTGAAACTAGAGACTGAGACAGAAACTCCTTCATGTTTCCTGACGTTATAAAGTGAGAAGAAGAGTCACTTTCTATAGAAACTACAAGAGGAGTCGCCCCCTGCTGGTCACTACACAGATGAAACAGGTTTCAGGGAGTTCCTTATTGGTTTCACTTTCCCAACCAGCAGTCCATGTCCATTTGATTGACTGTCCATAGACACCACTGCAGCTCATTGTGAGGCATTATGTCTGTGTTTTTTTTATACGCTAGAATCTTATTTTGTATTTTACCTTCTTTGAGTTTGAAATCATTGTTTAAAATGTATATTTGTGCTTCTGGATATGAATTGTTTATGTTTGTTTTTGTCTGGTAGGTCAGACAGGTCGTTACATCCTCATCTTAAAGTTCCGAGGGAGTGAGAGACAGCTGGTTGCTGACGACTGTCCTCTGCAGCATCTGGCCCATCTGGGGCAGCTGGCTGCCGAGGTCCAGTTCATCCTGCGGAGGACCGGCCCCAGTCTCAGTGGTGGTCAGGAAACACCAACCACAGAGAGACGCCTTCCCAGACCCAGACCCTCAGAACCAGAGACCCTCAGACGCAGGGAGCCACATAAGTCTCTCACTTTTAATCTGGGTCACGCAACTTATTCCAAGGGGACCAAAGCAAACAGGACCGTCCACAGAGCGTCCCCTGAACCGAGGGCCTCCCCCGTCTCTTTCTCAGACGCTGTTTCCCCTCACCCCTCCACAGAGGATGTGTTTAGGAAGATTCTTCAGCAACAGAGAAGATTACAAGACCTGGAGGTTCAGCTTGAAGCTCTGGAGAAGGAGACACAGGGATGGGAGCGGGAGGGGCCGTCTACGGTTCCATGTCTGAGTCCGGACGCTGCAGAGGAACTGGAGGAGCTGCAGTGGCGGCTGAGGCACAATGAAGCAGAGCTGATGAGCAGAGGACACTGGGATGAAAAGCTACAGACAGAGACAGACAGAGAACAAGGTACGTGTGGAAATCCGTCACTTTGCCATTTCAAACACAACGATAAACACAAATTTGAGACGTAAATATGTGTATTTACATATTTGTTAAGTTTTTTTATCTATTGCTTTATTGTTTTGTACCAAATATCTCGAGGAAATTGAATATGCGGACTAAAGTAATCCAGAATGAATGAACGAATTCTGTGACGTCTCTAAAACAATGAACTTTAATTCACTGTTGTCAGCAGAGATGCACAGACGTCTGCAGCAGATACACTCGTCGGTGGATGATCAAAGTCAGGAGATCAAAGAGCTCTTGGCTCACTCTGCACACCTGGAGCACGACCTCCAGCTCACAGCCTACAGACAGAGCTCGCAGGAAGTGGCTCGGCAGCAGGAGGAGGCGCTGAGGCCCCTGAGGGAGGAGCTTCACAACCGCCAGCAGCACGCAGAAGACGTGGACGCAACGTTGTCACGGACACGGAGGGAGCTCCACGCTGCAGACAGCATGCTGCAGGTACCACACCTCCATCTCATCTCCAACAGCAGAGCTACAGTCATCAGTGGATGTATGGTGTGCAATGTCAATAAGAGAATTTGAAGGAGTACATGTTGGTCAAATCCTATTTCCTGCTTCCTGTAGGACAGATGGGAGCTGGTTGAGGAGCTGAATAAGGAGCTGAGGCAGTGTAACCTGCAGCAGTTCATCCAGCAGACCGGAGCTCCACCAGCCGAGCAGACCAACTCCCTGCTCCTCACGGACGTCTACCTCAGCAGCGCCGGAGTTATCGAGTAACACAACGCTGCCACTGTACGTCAGCAGGATGTTTCCTATATATCAGTGTTAGGACATAACGTAACTATAATAGTTGTTATTATTATTATTTTAGTATTGCTGTAGCATGAAAAGAAAACATATTGGCAGTGAAACAGAAGCTCAGTTTGAAGCTGAGGTGAAAAACTTTTTTAACGTCTTAGATCAAATGAAAACAACAATAAAACGAATGTTTATAAACTATATTCAAAGACTGTGAATAAAGATGGACGACAGTAAGACTCCCCCTGGTGGCTGGCTGCAGTATAGGTCACAAACCCTGCTTCCTCCATGTTAGCAGATAGGACATGGACCAAACATAAACCTTGTCCACATTAATGCAGATGTTCAGATACCTTCGGTGCCTGTTGCCAGTGTTTTACTGAAATGGAGATTTTCACAAACTCATAACCCCTGGTATCTGGGTATCCATGGAAACAATGACATCACAGCTCACTTCACGCATGTTGCTATTTGTAATGAGCATGAGCCAGAATCTATAACAGGATGTACCCTGGTTCACAGGAGAATCACTGAGTGTGCTCACATTTGTCTCTGGCAGATAGTTGATGTAGACTTTATCGCCACCTAGTGGCCAGGCATGGATGTTTGAAATATTATATTTGAAACATATCCACAGTAGTAAGATGGCTTCTGTCATTTTAAATAGTTCTTATCGGACTGTTTCAAGTGATCATGATTCTGATCAGTTGTAATTAGTTATTTGATGATATCAAATTGGACTCTTGATTGATGATTGAGGGTCTGTCTCGGCGACACCTCGATACCACGACTCCATTACTTCACCGACTGTGACTCAAAATGGGCGAGATGGCAGCTTTCGTGTCCAGGGATAGTTTGGCTTCGGTTGTCAGTAGTGGGAGGAAGTGAAGACACAACTTCATTACATCTTGATTTTCAGGCGATGGTTTTATTTAACATAAAGCTCCAAAAACTCCAGTTTTGATGTTTACATGCTCAAATAAAGAGACAACAAAAAGTTGTTTTCTCTTTTTCTACTGCAGGACATGAAGGAAGAAACATTGTGCAGACCCTACAGTGTGTGTGTGTGTGTGTGTGAGTGTTTGTGTGTGTGTGTGTGTGCATGTGTGTTTGTGTGTGTCTTGATAATTTATCAAATAAATGATAGGGCCACTGATAAAGAACAAATGTAATTTTGCTTGTTTTGTTGTTGACGTCATGTGGACGCCACTCAGTCACATGACAGCAGAGGTGGGATATGTCTGGTTGGATTTATACTTAGCTTAGCATAGTAAAGCTGAACAAATTCAGATATGATATTCAGATATGTCAGATATATAAATTCAGAAATTCAAGGTAGTCGTGTTACAGCTGGAAGATTCTCAACTGGATGGTTTTATAAACAGAATCTGGTGTAAATATAACAACCTGCTAACGGTTATAGAGCTGCACTAGAATGAGGACAGATAAAAGGTCAATTTTGCATTTTGTTATGTAAGACAGAAAACTTTAACTACTCATCGAAGCCCATGGCATTATGGGTCATCGCCCAGGCCCTCCATCAGCATAGTGGTGAGTAGATAATGAGACCATGTTAGTTTTGGGTTGAACTATTCCTTTAAGGTTTGTGCAAGTAACACAGGTCGAGTTAAGCCCACAACTGGGTGAGTGGACATCAAACACCAAAGAGGAATTCTCAGCCGACAGATTTTAGTTTTGAAACGAGAAAGTCCAATGGTATCTTTCTTTTTCTTTCTCAATCAATACTTTAAAAATGTTACCGTTAGATGGAAATTACTTTAACAACATTAATATTGTTCGTATGCTAAGATTAATATCCCTTCCACTTTTTCCACAAGGCTCCATCATCAGCAAAGAGTGACCTCCCGATATCACCCTGAACTTGAGAGAACACAACATTTATCATAATGGACAACATTTTCTACCACAGACATTTCACATAAAGCTGAATAAACCAATCAAATCATAAGTCTTTGATCTTGTTTGAATCTCTTTGATGAAATAAATGCCTTCTAAGCGTCAGTCACATATAGGCTTTGATCCCCAGCTGGTGTGATTATACAACAGAAGGACTTTACTCACTACACAACCACAGTTTATAACCAGAATTCAACTCACTGAGAAAAACTACACACTGACAATGATCCCAAACAAATTGGATCGACACTCTTACACAAGCCTGTTTCTGGTGATCCCGTCAAGACCCCAGTGGGTCATCGAGCAGGATGAGGCCGAGCTGGACACATACGAGCTGTACGAACCTGAGGGGGACAAGCTGGACAAGTCCAAGCAAAGCATGGATCAGGACGAGTCCGATGAAGACAAGTCTGATGAGGACGAGTCAGATGAAGATGAGTCTGATGAGGACGAGTCAGATGAAGATGAGTCTGATGAAGACGAGTCTGATGAGGACGAGTCAGATGAAGATGAGTCTGATGAGGACGAGTCTGATGAGGACGAGTCAGATGAAGACGAGTCTGATGTGAACGAGTCTGATGAGGCTGAGATGGACACACTAGTTCAGGGCAAATCCAAGCTAAGCATATTCCAGGTGGAGATAAGTGAGCTGGACATGTCCCAACTCCAAATACACAACATGGACAAAGCAGTCCACACAGAAAGAGAGAAAGTTACATTGAGGGTCATCGTAGACAAATTCGTCACCAAGGCCGACCATCAGGCTAAACAGAGTTACGGCGTGCCAGTGATCCAGAGCGTCATCGAGCGTCTGTGGGAGTCGATATGGTCAGAGGTCAAACACCAACACTTTGTGATCACCACAGACACACACAGACACCTACACAGTGACGTCCACGAGGCGCTGGGTCAGATTTGGTCCTGTGAAGACAAGCTGATGATGCTCCTCAGCTTACAGGCCCCGTCATTAGACAGGTGCGTCGTGGCCACGTTCAGACGGTGCCTGACTTCACCCAGAGACCACAGCGCCATGGGGGACGGTGCGGAAGTGGCTCAGCTCCGTATCGACAACAGACCGAATATCAACATGGACGATTTCATAGTTCAGCAGCAATGAAGCTTCACCAGTTAAAATCAGATAAAAGTCTGCAGTCTCCGATTTTTACATTATGTCCATAAGGAATTAATAAATGACAAATCTCTTGAAACCATTACCCAGAGACGAAGCCATCAAATGAAAGCTGCTCCTCCCTCTGTGCTGAGAGGTGTTGTTCTCAAACACAGGTTAATGCTTAGGTTAGAGATTTAACACACAACAAAACAACAACACAATCATCATATGTCTGATTGTTTTCATCAAGATCCATGAAAAAGTCTCAAGGAAATCGAGGAACATGTTGAAAAATGTCTCATATTAATTTCTCATATTATTAAGGAAAGAGAGAACTGCTGCACAGACTCCACGTGCACAGGGTTCGATTCCGAGATATTCACATCATGACCTCAGGTGGCCACCACCTCTGCTCTTATGTCACTGCTGACACAACAGGTTACAGTCATCTTGTTGTGTGTTAGGTAAAGAGGTGGTGGGGTTGTATAGTTGATTACGTCACACAAACACGCACACAAACACAGACACACACACACACACACACACACACTAACACACACTCACAAACATGTTTACTTGAGTCCAACAACAAGTAATGCAACAATTAAAAGTACCAGTGTAAGAAGATGACAAAGCCAGGTCCAAGTATATCGCAAGTATTAAAAATCAAGTCAAGTAAAATCTGTAAAGGACATTTTTAGAGATGATTTAAAAACTTTTATAAACTATTTGAGACTTTTAGGGCCTGATATATATAACATTAGATATAAATTGAATATAAAGCAGCTGCAGCAGCCACAACAGCAGCAAGCTGCTCTCACAGAGTATCAGTACTCTAGTGATCGTGTAAGGATTTCATATCAATCAATAAGTCAAAGTACAGAATACAGATATATATAAAGAGATATGACAGGAGCGTCCTGAAGTAAACATGTCAACACCTGAGTGATGAGCTGTTCCCTCAGGGACCTGAGACGCTTCATGTGAGGGAACCAGCCCCGTACGTGGTGAACACGCTGTTCCACAGGTACAAGCTGTTCTCACGGTTATAAGCTTATCCCTGGATATACCCCATCTCCATTAAGGGCTTTGATTATGAGCTGCAGGTATATAAACACAGAGTGAGAGCCACAGAGCAGAGAGACTGCAGAAAGAAAGAGAAGCTGCTCTTTGTTCTGCTTTCATCTTCCACTCAGCAGCTTCGCTCCATCCACCCATCACCTGCAGGTAAGACTCACAACTACAGACTCACAACTACATGCTCACAACTACAGACACACAACTACAGACTCACAACTACAGACTCACAACTACAGACTCACAACTACATCACACTACAGACACACAACTACAGACTCACAACTACATGCTCACAACTACAGACACACAACTATAGACTCACAACTACAGACTCACAACTACACACTCACAACTACAGACTCACAACTACACACTCACAACTACAGACTCACAACTACAGACTCACACATACATGCTCACAACTACATGCTCACAACTACAGACACACACATTTGTAAAAGCTTCGGAGTAATCCTGTTTCCAGTGAAGAGACAGGATGTAAACAGCAGTTTTCCATATTTTCTTTTTGAAAGATATGAACTGCAACAAATAAAGAAAATAATGAATTCATAGTTTTATTTTTAGAAACTTAATGAGAAAAGACAGATCATCAGAAACACTGGAAACATAACGAACTTTCATTAATGTATGATCATCACTACATCTCTAGTACTAGTCACTTTTTAAATCCTTTTTGATGCTTTTATTGGTCTATTTATTATCTGATTAGTTGAGTCTGTTTCCACAGATTTACTGTAAGAAAACAATGAAATTATAATTGATAGATTATCTTTAGGTTGTTTCCTCTCACACATGTTCAGCTGGTTTATGATTAGAGCTTCTTCAGCTGGTTATCCAACAGACAGCTCATCTCATTAAGACTGATTATGAGTTCAGACTGATGAGTCTGCACATGTGAACTGTCCCTTTAACATTTCAACATGAAAACTTTATTGTTCTCACAGACATGAACGCAGCAGTGGCAGCACCCGGGGGCAACAAGGCCGCACCCCCCCAAGTTCAAAGAGAAGGAGACGAGGCAGTTCAAGAGCAAAGCTCCCAAAGCTGGACAGAAGGGGTGAGTTAGAGAGAGTAGAGAGAGAGAGAGAGAGAGGGGGAGAGAGAGGGGGAGAGAGGGGGGGGGGAGAGAGAGAGAGAAGGGGATGAGTGAGAGAGAGGGGAGGGTGTGTGAGATGAGGGGGGCAGAGAGAGAGAAGAGGGGGGAGAGAGAGAGAGAGAGAGACAGAGAGAGACAGAGACAGAGAGGTGATAAAGAGAGAGAGATAAAGAGAGAGAGAGAGAGAGAGAGAGAGAGAGTGAGAGAGAAGAGAGAGAGAGAGAGAGAGAGAGAGAGAGAGAGAGAGAGAGACAGAAACTCTCTTGTGTTAACTCGTCCTCTGATCTGTCCTCAGATTTGCTGATGTTCCAGGGATGGAGAGTCTTGGAGGTAAATACTGATCCAGTGAAAAGTGATACTTGATACTAGACGTTGTCAAAGTGACTGATTGTCTCTGGTCCTCGGCTGCAGGTGCGGAGGTGGTCTGTCCCTGGGAGGCGTTTGGAGACATGGAGCTGAGCGACCTGGCTCAGTTCGGCCTCGTTTAGCCCCGGAGCCCAAAGGAAACAGTTTATTCCTGGTGTTTGTCTTCTGCCCCCCCCCAGCTGCAGGTGGTAGCATCAGTCTGAGCTCTACGTTATCTTTACATGTCAGTGATGTCAGGAAGTCTGTGTTAGGGACTGGACGTCCTGTGGAGCCCGGCACACGTGTAAGAGTGTAGCACATTGTACCGCTGCTTGGGTTCAGCTACAGGGACGATCAGGAATCAGCACGTCTTCAATGTAGACAAAGTGTTGTGAATTTCTATCTATCTATCTATCTATCTATCTATCTATCTTTCTTTCTTTCTATCTATCTATCTATGTTATAATAAAATCAGGTGTAGTGTATTTTACTCTGGTTTGTCTTTATTCATTCTGTGAACGATGTGATGGATTCAGTATACACGTCAGTTAAATATTCTGTAATTCCCTGGAGACACAAGTTTTTCAGCAGCATCACACTTCAGTTTATTAAGTTTTAAATGAACTAGTTCATATCTTCAGTTCTTTAACCCTATCGTAACTCACCAGGTAACCGTGGACACGACAGACACGAGGTCACATGTCTGAAGTTCAGAGAGTATCATGGTGAACCTCGTTAGAGCAGAGAGACGCTAAACAACTTCACCTGCACCAGACACAGCTACAACTACAGGCCACTAAATCAACACAAAACACACAAAGTGTACACGTCCACTACACACGATGAAGAACTCACCATCTTAGCTCGGCTTCACTTTACTAAAAATAAAATGTGGCACAGATCATGTTCACCTGCTTTTAATTGTTTGAATGAGCAGGAGGAGAATGAGCTCAGATCAAAGGAAGTTTGATTCCTCTTTGAAGCTTCATGTGTTTGTTGTTTCCTTTGATCTGTTGGTTCTGGGTTCACTTAGTAATTTAAGGACTAAAGAATTTAGTCTGACATGCGTATGTCCTGTGGTCATCACTTGCGTGGGCGGAGTCTGCCTATACTGGACTCTGATTGGTTTATTACTAACAGCATCGGCACCTCTAGGCGTAGTACTCTGGTGTACTGAAGTACTAAAGCACTCAAAAATACTACAGTACTACACCACTCCACATTAGCTCAAATGCACCAGATGAACGTGCTCGGGGTTCAGACATTATATCCTCGGAGGTGAATTCTGCAGGTTCTTCTTCTTCTTCTTCTTCTTCTTCTTCTTCTTCTTCTTCTTCTTCTTCTTCTTCTTCTTCTTCTTCTTCTACTGTTTAATTCTGTCTCTACTCCCTGTGATTGGTCCAAAACTCCAAACTATCACAACAAAGTAATTTTCATTCTGGAACAGAACCAGGTTCAGTTTGATCCAGACCCAGAACTCCTCTTCTGGTCTGAGGAACCTTTCACACCTGATGTTCAGGTTCACACTGAACTTACGAGTCTGAAGCTCTGAAACTAACGAGGTGTGAACAAGTGCTGTGTGTGTGTGTGTGTGTGTGTGTGAGTGTGTGTGTGTGCGTGTGTCTGTGTGTGAGAGTGTGTATTAAGTCTCTGACTCTCACCTTTGCCCCAGTGGGAGAGATAATTACCTTTAATCCTCCTTGTGTCACTGCAGCAAATGAATCAGTTCATAATTCATTCAGGAGCAAAGTGTTGGTTGTGTTTTATTATTCGAGCTTCAGAAACGAAAGAGGAGATTTATGAAATACATGATTCTTCTTTCACAAGCATCAGTCCCTCTGGAGGCTGCTTGTGATCATCTGTGGCTGATCAGGATCTAGTGATAAGCTTCAACACAGCCCTGGTGGGGTATACAGCAGCTCCTCTCGATCATCAAAACAGGTGAGTGTATTTATACATTTATGTTAAAAAACTTTGTTAGACTTTTTCCACTTTAACAGTGAATGGATTTTATCATCAGTTTATATAATCGGACATTTGGGATTTTTTAAAGATTGGAAAATAACAGGTTTTACTATTTCTCTCAGTAGCAACTCAATTTTATTTCTTATGATAAATTATTTAACCCTAACCGTGTTTAAGAAGATATATGTGAGACTTCAAGAATAAACAATTATGAGATTAAAACAATTAAGAATTATTTGATTCTCCTTGCTACTTATTTCGTACAAACTTGGACTATGGGCAGAGAAGGTCTCTGGTTCGTCTCTGGTTCGATTCCACGGAAAGACAACAAAAGACGAATCTGGATTGATCTGCCCAAAGATCCAAGAGTCTCTCTAGACCCTGTCTAGTGCCCCTGAGCAAGGCACCTTACTCCCCCAACATCTGCTCCCCGAGCGCCGTACATAGTCGCTCACTGCTCTGTGTGTCCCGCACACAGATGGGTCAAAAGCAGAGATTACATTTTCCTACCTGCATGAGTGTGCCTTTGCATGTCTGTGCATGTGTTTGGGATAATAAAATGCATCTGCATCTCTTAATTTAATTTTATATATATATATATAAACGTATTGTCCTGGAGCGCGAGATGCTCAATGAGATCTGGTCTGAAGTCAGATTTTGATCCTCAGGTTTAACTCACTGATCCTGACTCGTGTTGTGTCCTCGGACCTGAAGAGGATCAGCACAGGAGAATCCTGCAGAGAGTTAATAAGCAGCTCAGTCCAGCACTTAGAAGTTATTAACAGCATTTACATAAAGAGTCTGAATATACAAGAGGGTGAGGTGTTGCTGCCTGTGAGTGAAATGACTCGTTTGTTCACCTTAATAACATCACATACAGTAAATATAATGTTTTCTTCATTGAGATCTGGATCTACATTCCCCTCAATGAGGGATCATGAGAGTGGTGGTTAGTACATAAACAAAACTTTATTTCTGTAACATTTACAACACAGAACAAAACAAGACAAGAAAGAAAACATCTGTTAAAATCAGGCATTAAAAAGCTTCTGCATGAAATATGATTTAATCACTGATTTGCTGCTGATTCTATGATGATGTGAAGTTTCAGCTCGGTTGTTGTGGAGCTGAGCGCCCCGGCTCAGTTTGTCATTGTGTAGACGGAGAGTTCTCTGGTTCCTGGTGGTGCACAGATCTCACATTCTGAACTTTAACTGTGACGTGAGGAGGAAGAGGAAAGCTGAAGAGAGAGAGTGTGATGCAGAGTCCACTCAAATGTTCTATTCTGTTTATTTTGAGCTATAAACACAAATAGGAAACTATCTCTGACTGAAACAGAAATTAAAATGTTTGGACTCACATCCTTAAATCTGACAGTTTTACCTTCATCTAGCTGGAACTCATGTTTCATCTCTTTTTAGTTTAGTTTAGTTTTTTTAGTCTTTTTAGGATCAATTTGCATAAAAGTCATTTTCCTCAGTTCATGTTTCATGTGTTTTTCTTCCACCTGTTTAAGATCTTAATATCTCATTATTTTGACCACATTGGTATCATAACTTATATGATGCTATAAGTCATCTGTAATTGTATCTCTGAATCTGACTCTTACAGCCAGAATCTCCTTTGGTTCAAGGTTTAATAGAAACTGAACTTTTCACTGAACTGAACAAAGTGCTTCACAAAATAAAATAATTAATCAACTAAAATAAAAGCTCTTCAATCTATTCAGCAAAGTCGAGACCTTCAAAGTTATATAGAAACCAACAGATCCCACATGAACAACATGAGATGCCCCCTGGTGGCTGGCTGCAGTACAGGTCGTACACTCCGCCTCCTCCATGTTAGCAGACGGGACATCGACCAAACTGAAGTTGATGTTAGTGTCTGTTATTATTTATCGTTCTCATCATATTGACTTTAAACTATTGTTATTATGGTTAATGTGGTTGAATAATTCAAACATAAATATTAATTTTGTATTCCCCGAGATAGAAATATACACACTCACACACACACACACTCACACACACTCACACACACACATACAGACACACACTCCTCCAGGTTTAATTGACTCCTGCTGAGTGATAGTTATCTACACACCTCAGTGATCTCTCAGTTTGGCGCCTGCTCACAGAAACATTGGCAGGTTTTCAGACCCACTTGGACGACGCCTCTCGGACCAAAGATCATGAGATTAAGGATTAGAGAGGAGGACCTATGGCGGGACTCCGGTCACTGAAGCTGGTTGGATCGGAGGCAGAGAGCTCAGACTCACCAGTGGCCTGGAGACAGAAGCCAGGTCTCAGGACAGAACATCAGCTGGGACCTCTGAGCTCGGGCACCATGGGGCAGGAGGGGAGCCACAGCGAGGGCATGGACCTGGCAGAGATCCAGGACCTGTGCATCGTGTACATGAGGGAGTGTCCGAGCGGAGCCCTGCACCTGCACGAGCTGAAGAGGATCTTCGGAGTTCCCAGCAGCTCTGCAGAGGAGTCCCTCTACATCGAGACCGTGTTTCACTCCTTTGACACAAACAAGGTAAAACACACACTCTGCTTCCTACTTCCACTCCTAGGTTCTCAGTTAGTAGAATTGTTATTGTTATAACTGTGACTCTGTGCTACTTGTCGACAGGATAATACACTCGACTTCATGGAGTACGTGGCAGCACTTCATTTGATCTTCAGGGGGAAATCTGGAGGACCGACTCAAGTGGTCTTTCAAGATGTACGACAAGGATGGAAACGGCAAGCTGGACCGACAGGAGGTGAAACACATCATCCGGGTAAGAGGGGCCTGTGCAGCCGTTCATTCAGGACCTTCACTTCTCTACACGTTATTCAATGTGCGCAGAATAGAAACCTGAGGATGGATATTCAGCAGAAACGAGCTGGTTTCATAACTCAAATCCTGTGGAGGCAGATAAGAGCTGTGTGCCAGGGGCAGGGCTTAGGGCAGGGGTCACGACCTTCAGGGCCTCAGGGTATTAGAGGAGCTGTTTTTAACTTTACTCTGCTGGACTTTACTCTAAGCCTCTAAACTGGGAAATGTAAAATTAGACCAGTTGCCATAAAGAACTGTCTCAATGTAAAAGAACAAATCCAAGTGGGCTGATAACAAATCATTTATTTCTTATAAAACATTGATAAAAAAAGGTGGAGGAAAAAAAAGATCCCGGATCAGCTGCTTAATCTGCATCCGCACAAAATGAGATGAGTTCTTCTGAGACCCGTCACTACACTAACATCACCTTTTTATATTTGACATAATTTAGCTTTTTTTTTATAAAAATGAAAAGATGAGGGATGGAAAGATGATATTTTTCCCCAAATCCTCGAGGTTAAAATATAATGTGTTGTATAATGTTATTTTGTAAATGGAGTCATAGAGATGAGGTTTTGTGTTTGTGATTCTAGCGACGTTAACCTTCACCGAGAGCAGACGTCAGAACTCAGCTGTGACTTTGTCTCACTTCTTAAAGTCTGAAATGATCGACTTTGATCTCAAACACTATTTTCCTGTTTCTCACAGATTATTTACAAAATCAAGCTGCAGACGAGTGACGTCAGTTTGTCTCCGTCTGAGATCTGTGACAGGATCTTTGATCTGGTCGACCAGAACCATGACGGTGAGTGCGATGATCAGAATAAAGAGATTGAACTCTGGATCTTTCTTCCTTTCATCTCACGTGACCTCCTCGGTGTTTCTGCCCCACAGGTCAGATCACGCTGTCGGAGTTCATGGAGGGAGCTCAGAAAGACGAGTGGGTCATGAACTTACTGAAGCTGGATGTCAACGCCACCGGCTGGGTCATCCAGAACCGAGAGAAAGAACCGTGACCCTGAGGCCCGGTGGGCTCACCGCCCACGTGTTCCTGGTTTGAGCCCGACTCTGAGTGACTGTCCTCAGACTGCAGGGTTTAAATGACTGTTTGCTTCCTGTGACTCTGAGCTGGAGGGCAGTGCAGCTGCAGGTCTGTCGGGATTCGAACGTTTGGTGCGAAGGTTTGAGGTCGTCGCTGCACACGTGGAGTGTCCGCACAGAGGAGACGTCTCCAACTGAGAAACACTACTCAGAGAGTTTCATAAACACACATCTTATATGTTGGTGCAGGAGCGTCAGTGAGAAGCTCCAGGTAAACCAGGGAGAGGGGATTGGAACATCTGAGACTACTTGGACCATCAACTCTCCCTGAATTCAAAAGGCAGAGAACATTGAGAGGAACTCGCTGGAACATCAGGAGGAGATCAAACAGCTGCAGAAAGATCCCACTCTCCAGCTGGAGGAGAAGCAGCAGAGATGGAGGGACTGAAACAGCAGATGGTGGAGAGACAGAGGGAAGCAACACAGCAACACCGTCCAGCTTTCAGCTCAGTCTGTCCTTCATGAGTTCCACTGCGTCTCTTCGTGTCTCCTCCCATGTCTCTGTGTCCATGTCCCTGCAGCTGCTGCCTTTAGAATCCAGGGAGACTCGATTGTCCAACTAGTCTCAGATGTTCTAATCCCCTCTCCCTGGTTCAGCTGGAGCTTCTCACTGAGCCTCCTCCGCAAATATATAACATACTTATACACACAGTATTCATTAATATTGAATTTTTTTTACTTTTAGAAATGAGATGAAACCACAGTAGAGCTGTAAAGTAAATAATGACCCCAACATCAAATCCCTTCTTATATTTACATCAAAGACGATTTAATAATGGGAATGTTTTCCAATCAAAGTTTAACAATGAAAATGTACAAATATAGAATCATTTTGTGCTTCTGTTAGATTTTACTCAGTCATGGGGGTTTAAAGTACAACTACTTCATTACCGAAGAGGAATTCATTCATATTTTGGCAAAAAAGAAGTTCAAACTCAACATGAACACATGAGACTGTTGATAAAAGTATATTTTCCAGGAAGCAGAGGAAACCTTCAGAGAAACTTCCCAGAAAGCTCTGGTTGGCTCAGGTTGTGAGGTGGTGGTGCTAACCACTGCACCACCGTGCCACAGACACACTTCTATATGTAACTGTCTTTGCACTCGTGAGGATTTGGATCATTTAATGTCCATGACCATTTGAGACGTGTGCATTAAAATCCATCAGACCACACTCTGCTGTTTGTGAGACGTCAGGAACGAGTCACGTTGATTTGATCTTTATGATCGAATGTGTTTAATCTCTTGTTATTTTATTCACTGTGTAAAATCCTCACATTAAAGTACAGCCGTCAAATAAATGTGGTGGTGCTTCGTGTGACTCTGAGCTGGAGGGAAGTGCATGAGTTCATTGGAAAGTTTCACTGAATTTCACTGACTGATGTTTATAATGAAGGAAATTTAAATGCTGTATTTATGCTGTAATTCTGTTTATTTTCTTATTAAACTGATTTTTGTATAAACTTCATGTTGTGTCGTCTTTTCTTCTGCTGCCGTCAGATCCGGTGTCTTCTTTGATTTTGCCACTAGGAGGCGCCTGAGTCAGAAATATTCACATCCTAAAAAAAGGCTCAGAAATAATCTTCAGGATATTAATATTAGGTGAGTGATTTGCTCAGGAAACATTGTTCATATAATTATCCCAAACAGAGCTGGTGGAGCGAGATGAGGTTTATTTAAAAAACTTTGAAGTTCAGTTTCCAGTTTCTTTTGATTTGAGGGAAAACTCTTGTTACCATCTTTGGAGATGGTATCCAGGTGATTGACTTAGAGAGCTGATAGGTCAAAGGTCAAGATAACACATGGACATTCTGCAGACGACAGACAGACGGCTGAAGACACAGGTTTGGAAACGAGCTGCGAGGCTCTGGGACGTCTCGTGTGAGGACATCCAGCAGTCGTCTTCTCTTAGTGAAGAGAGGTATTGTGAGATATGAATAAAGATATAATCATCATGATGTGAAGTGTATTTATAAGTACTTACTTTGACTCAAGAAGAAAAGTTGATGTGTTACTTTTACGTGAGTACATTTTAGTCTTATGTCTAAGTTCTTCCTCCACCACCGTGAAGTGAAGCTTTAACTTTTACAAACAAGATCTCCGGCTGATTTAAATGAACCATTGATTTTCTCTTCATGTGGAATCACAGATATCATAAAGGTGACGTGTCCTTATCAGTGTATAAGCCCCCCTCCAGCAGGCAGGTGAGTCTCTGTGAAGGGAGCTCACACCAGACCTCAGGGGATCAGCTCTTTTTTCCTGACCACGCTCAGGCTGGATTTTGACGTCATCCTGGTTTT
Source organism: Pseudopleuronectes americanus (assembly GCA_038501795.1). Classification (NCBI taxonomy): domain Eukaryota; kingdom Metazoa; phylum Chordata; class Actinopteri; order Pleuronectiformes; family Pleuronectidae; genus Pseudopleuronectes; species Pseudopleuronectes americanus. Next base: position 62,653 of record JBAMIH010000044.1, on the reverse strand, counting down.
AATCTGGCTGAGAGCTCCGGTGGCCTTTTCTCTGGATTGAGGCAATCCACTCGTCTCTGCTGCCAAAGCCGACGGATCTGTTGCTTTCCTGTTAATTCACTCGAGCTCAGTGGTCAGTGAATCCTTCTTGTTCCTTTAGAGCGACACAGAGTAGCTTGGTCAAGACTACAATCTACAGAATACAAATATCAAAGGGAAAAGGTGGATTTGACTGGATGGATTTGCAGAAGATCATTTGAAAGTCAATTGGATTTGTGCACAGGTTGACTGGAAATAGCCGCAGAGGGTCTGTGTGGGTGGACGGCTGAAGACACTCCACGGCTGAAGACACTCCACGGCTTCAGCACCGTAATGTTGGCGCTTCCTTTTATTTAAAACAACATGGGCCAGGTACAGGTGGTCAGAGAAAAGGAGGTGACTCTGCAAAACATTCAGGAACTCTACCGCAAGTTTGCCAGCGAGTGCCCGAGTGGAAACCTGCACCTACACGAGTTCAAGAAGATCTTTGGCAGCAGCACACCCTGCACAGAAGAAGAGTCAGCGTACATGGAAAACGTGTTTCGATCCTTTGACACAAACAGGGTGAGGTGACAGCGTCCAGGGATGTAGAAGGGAAGAGATGACAGAAAGCAAACTTTAGTTGAGCTGTGTAAAACAGTCGAATGTGTCCTGTCAGTATTCGTCTGATTATCATTTGACTGAAGTGTCTGACCTCTGGTTTTCCCGCAGGACGGTAAACTGGACTTCATGGAGTTCGTGGCCGCCGTGCATCTGGTGTTTCGTGGAAAACTCGAGGACAAACTGAAATGGTCTTTCAAAGTTTATGACACCAATGGAAATGGCTGCCTGGACCGACAGGAAGTACGACACATCATCAAAGTAAGAGCACGCTTCCTTTACATTCACATCGGCAGCCATTGTTCTACTGGACCATCACCAAAGTGGTTTAAGTTCATGTTGGTGTTTCTGTTGCACTTTATTGTTATAAAAATAAGAACTTGTGCGTCGATAGCGAATCTGAACCAGTCTGCGTTGTTTCCCGGTTGTGAGTTAAGTGAACGTCAAGTCAAAAGGAATTTGTTTCTGTGTTTCCAGTTTCAATCCAATAAGATAAAACCAACCTTATTGTCCAAAGACGTGAACATGAGACTCTTAAAGCTTGATTCTTCTGTGCAGATCATCAACAAGATAAAGAGACACAACGAGCCGGAGGTCACTGAGAACATCGACGACATCTGCAACAGAATATTCGACCTGGTGGACAAGAACAAAGACAGTGAGTCACAAGTTCAACACAAACACAAGTCGGCTTCACAGTGAAAAGCAGGAGAGGAGTGAGAGCAGTCGGATCCTGAGATGTGTTGATTCTGAGCTGGATCTGTTTCCACTTTATAAATCTGTCACTTTGTGTTTCTTTCTGTCCAGGTCAGATTTCTCTGGAGGAATTTATAGAGGGAGCTGAAAAGGACCCGTGGGTGATGGAGCAGCTCAAACTGGATATCGCGCCCTGTGATTGGTTCATTGAGCAGCAGAGCAAACCCTAAGGACAAGGACACAAAGGGGTCGGGCTCGGGGGGGGCTTTGTGTGATGCCCTGGGCCGCCACCCCTACAGACACGCCCCTGTTGGCCTTCAGTGAAGAGCTCTCGCCTTGTTTCCACACAGAAATGATCTTTCCACTTTTGTGCATCATGAGCGACCACTCGAGGAAACAATCATCTTATACTTATAGAGGTTCAGAGACTCAGGAGAATCTCGTCCAGCGCTGGACTGTGTGAATCTTTTTTATTTGTATTTATCCTTTAAGATGAGCAGCAGAACCTTCCATCACATCTTCATGGAGAGAGAAGCCATGTAGGCTCTGCACCGAGTGACAGGACACAGCTTCGTATCATGACTCAAGACAACCTGAGGTTCCAGTACGTTGTGTCTGTTCTTCTAGGACCTGATGTTATACTAAAGTTTGCTGTGCTAATTTTTCCCTGTGAGCTGAATTGTTTTTTGAAATTGAACATGAGGTTGAACACAGAAAAACAAACTGTAATTCAGGCCCGTTCTGCACATGGGAGCTTTCACCATCTGGATTTAGGTTGACTTACTGCTCTTAGCCTTTAAGGCTCCTTACTGAGCACTATGATAAAGTGGTGACAGCTACACCAGAGACAATCACACAGCCACTCACACATTTGAGTTTCTGTGAGGACTCACATTAAAAGAAACATTTTCCCTCTTGAGTTCTATTTGTTTCTCTGAGATGTAAAAAAAATCTACTTTTTAAGATGTTTTCATAGGACGAGGTGATTGTATGTTATACAAATATGAAATGTGAAAAGTCTGAATGTTTGCTGCTCACTTTCGTTATTAAAAATAAACTGGTCTCATTTGAAGATTCCGATGTGTTTCTCCTGCCCCTCCCTCGGGAGAGAAAGACCATGTAAAAGATTAACTCATTATTTCTGACAAAGTTAAGTGGAGTGATTCAGAAAAAGAAGCATTTTCAAATCGTAATAAATATCGTGCTGGGACGAGAGGAAAGACATTTCTCAGGAGTGCAAAGGTCATATTTAATAGAGCCCAGACAGATTTAATTTGGTGGAAGAGGCGGGAAAATGGCTCTTTCGATAGTTAGTATGACACAAACACTAACTCACTCACATGTCTTTTTCACACACACACTTAGTCTCTCTCTCTCTCTCTCTCTCTCTCTCTCTCTCTCTCTCTCTCTCTCTCACAGTCAAAATAGATGTTAAAGTCAGCCGTTTTGCTGTAAAGTTAATCATTATGAAGTAAATAATTGTTAAGTCATTTCTATTCACAATAAATGTCAGTTTCACATAACATGGCTCATTAAGTGTTCGTTTTTTGGGGGGGGGGCCTCAAAATTGTTCTTTGCCCAGGGCCTCCAATTAGCCAGAACCGCCCCTGGTCACAGACGAGATCTCATTTTGAATTTTCTTCTGGCAGGTTGTGGTTGTCGGGGGGGGCGGGGGCATGAAGCCAAATTATATCATGTCCTTAGGCAAAGAGCCTTAAAGGCTAAGATTAGTAAGACACAGTAAATCCATACACGAGGTCCCACAGGGTCTCTACCAGGGAACAGTGCATGTGCATGTGCATGTGATTGTGACGCACAGGGCCTAAGTCAGTGTCAACAAGACCAGCTCTTTATTTTCATGGATTTATCTTTCATAGTAAAACATATGACACTAAAATAATTAAAGATTAACTTTTTCCTGCTGCTTCAATAAACACAAATTCAACCATAGCCACAAAAAAGAGAAAATCTGCAGCTTGTTAACAAACACACAACCGGGGCTGTGCCACAGGACAGCTGATGGGCTGTATTAATAAGGTCAAAAGATAAAAATAAAAAAATGAGATCTTGATATTACAAGAACAATGCAAACACACGTCTCTCTAAATAAATATGTTTTATCAAATTATGCAATTTTATTTCTGTGCAAACATGGGGGAATGTGTTTATGTGTGTGTGTGTGTGTGTGTGTGTGTGTTTGAGTGTGTGAGACAGACATTAATTTAATATCAAGAATATTTCACACACAGATTTAAGTAGATCTGGAGAATTGTTTCCTGTTCAATCAAAAATTCTTCAAAAATGAAAAATCTTAACAAATCGTCAGATTCATTTTAATATTTGAATAGCCGATGACAGGACAGGTGCCCTTCAGGAGCCAATCAGATTTGAGCTGGAGCCGTTCTTCTTCAGGTCCTCTGAAGGCTGTTGGAAGTAGACCGGAAGTGACGCGCAGGTGTTTATCTTGGTGTTAGTTTCCTCTTTGAAACGAGTTTCTCCTCTTCGGTAGAAACACGTGCTGAATAAAAACATAACTTCACGTTGACGCAGCTCTAACGTCTCTTTTCATATTCACGAACTTTCCACGCGCTGTTTTAACTCGTAGCTCGCGAGGATCGTGTGAAGACGCAGCTCGTCGTGCTGCGGAACGTGACAGTTGTGCGCATGCGCAGTGCCCCGCCGCTGCTGTGTTGATAACTCGTCCTGTGCGGTTCTTTCCTCGCTAAGTGGAATAACATGTGATTCACGCGTGTTTGTGGACGAGCCACGCGTCGGCGGGATTCTACCTGGAGCTGAGAATCCGGTAAATGTTTGAAAGCGACTGTTCAGCGGCAGCGGGTCGCTCGACTGACCTGTCACGAAGCGGCAGCTCGGGGCTAGCTGCGTTAGCATGTAGCCCCACAGCTGTCCGGATCGAGCTAGCTAGCTGGAGTCACGTTAGCTGCGGTTTGTTTAAGTCACCGGGCTAAAGTGTGGACGTGCCGCCGGGTCCCGACACCCCGCTGCCCGGGCAGGTGCGAGGCCTCTGCGGCTGCAGCTCGCATAGCAGCCGGAGACGTGAGCTAGCACCAGGTAGCTAATGTTCAGTCATGGGCTCGAGTCAGTTGGCTTGACTCCGGAGGTTTGTTTCCAGTCAGAGGTTGTTTCGTGGATCCCGGTTCTGTCCACAGTGAAGTGAGGGTTTAGAAGCAGCTGCTGATCTGTGGTGTTAGCATCTGACCGCTGCCTCCTCGGGTTCTCATGGATAACAGATCAGATCCCGAGGGAGCTGTCGTCATCCAGGAGAACACGAAGCAGGACAAACCCCGGAGCAGAAGATTAACCGGAGGTCCAGATGAGTGAAGAGCGAGTCACTGCAGGGAGGTGGAAGTCACACTGACAGAACCACTGTGGTTCTACCAGGTTCTACCAGGGTGTTGTCAGAACCACTGTGGTTCTACCAGGTTCTACCAGGGGGTTGTCAGACAGCCACAGAGCCTCCGGGTAACCTCCTGATGGTCCGGAGCGTCTGGATGTGAGAGGCTCCGGACTCTAGCCGGAGTTTGTCCCACCAGCCCCTCGTAAGAACTCCAAATAAACTCCTAATGAGCCCATGAGAGGATCCAGTGCGAGAATGTGAAGATTTATGATGTTTGTTGTGTATCTTACAGACACACACACATTGTTCAGCTGGAGTAGGACTCCACCTTTCCATTTCCACTCTGAGAAGACGACCTGAAAGCTTGTGGTGCTGGTGTAACGAGGCTGGACAGATCAACCTGGGTTGATGGGTTCATGATATGATTTGGTTCCTCCATCATCTCAGATGAATGAGTTCATGACTTGCTTCTCTTTTCTTAGAAAGTCCATCCTGATCGAGGAGCTGTCTACTTGTCAGCACAAACACATCTTTTATTTTAGTGTTTGTGTAAATAAGCTCATGAACATGATTCCTGAAATACACCAGGTCTCTCCGTGGCTTCAGGACACTGGTGTCCACTGTGGAGTCCTGTGGGACGAGACCAGTTGACCTGGTTTTCCAGCTGCGTCACTTGGTGTGTTCTGCAGGGTGACTGGTTCTGTCACTGCACATTGTGTCACACCAGGCCTCAGGTCGGGAGCCTAGCCTCGGTCTCCTGGCTGCTCCCAGCACCAGGAGACCGAGAGCAGGCAGGCCTCAGGTCGGGGCCTAGCCTCGGTGTCCTGGCTGCTCCCGGCACCAGGAGCCACACCCAGCAGGCCGGTGTTCTACAGGGTTGTGTCTCTCCTTTAAGCTGCTGTAAAGTCAACACTGGTTCATGATTAGCTTGGACGCTCAGAGTCACCTGACTGACTTGGCCTGCTGAGCAAGTCACTGACCTGAAAGTCTGCATTCCTCAGACTATTATCTGCTCGGGTGTTCGTTAATATTTCAGTGTAGGAACACAGTGCAGCCTCGGTGTACAGCAACCGACTTGCTCATCCAACTACAACTGCAGGAAGTTCTGTCTGTCCGTTTTCTGTGTGTTGCTGTGGACTAATGAATGTCTGAGTTTATTGGATGAGAGCCGTGAGTGAAAATCCAGCATCAGCCCAGGGTACAGACGTGTGGACCAGGCTCCGTCCTGCTCTTTGGAGCCACAGACATATTAGTGTTTATGTTTCCCTGTTTTACATCTTTTACTGAATAAACCACAAGAAAATCAGTTTATTTCCTTTATTATCTTTTAAGTATTTGTATTTTCTTTTTATATTTATTTATAATGAAGTTTATGGTTCAATCGTAAACTATCAAGCCTCACACACATCATAAGGATTTGTTAACGAAATCAAACAATAATTATCATCTGATAATATCAAAATCGGCATCAGCCCCAAAAAACTGTATTAGTTGGGCTCCGACTGAAACACACCAACAGTAAGGTGACACTTCTAGATTGTTATGAAATGATTTACTGTGTGTGTGTGTGTGTGTGTGTGTGTGTGTGTGTTTCTACAGGTCTCAACTGAAACATGCTGAAGTGGTTTTCTGCTGAAGAGGGAGAACCTGGGTCTGGAGTACGTTCACACACGTTTGTCTTTCATCGATTAAACAGTGAAGAGAACTTTACCACTGTTGTCAACTGTTATCTAACAAACTGATACAACTTGTCATTAGTGTGTCTGTAACGTGTCATAACTCTATAGGACTGTTTCCACACTTTGTCCATCACAACATTTATAATTCAAGATCCACTATTAAACACGTGCATCCAGGTGATTTCAGCTGGTTCGGTGTAGCAGTGTGATTTGAAACCCAGTGAAAGATCTGCACTGTGTCTCATGTCCTGATGAACTGGAATCAGTTAGACTGCTGATCTCAGGACTCTGACTCACACAGAGCTCACACTTCCTATGACCACTGCTCTAGCTGAAACCCTGTTGACTCCACAGCAGACGTCACTCATAGGTGGACAGTGGTCCTAGTTCATATACATAACCGATATGAACTGTCAAATTTTGACACGGTGCTTTTTATTTGTATTGGCACAACTTTTGTTGCCTTTACGGCACCAATTTGGCAAACTATGAAATGTGCTAACTTATTGCATGTGTTGTTAATCATTTCACCAAACGCCACTGATCAAATCAAATCTGTGAATTCCGATGAGGTTAGTCAATGTTTTATTTATAAAGCAAACTTCATACTCAAAGGAATATTCAAGGTGCTTCGACAGCAACATTTAAAACAACACAGAAACACAATTATAAGAAATCCATTGAAAACCAGAAAGTTTAAAGTTGTAAAACGTTTTCATTCTGTCCAACATACATACTGTGACTGTGACGCTGGCAGTGAATGACAGATTTGGTTTGGTCTCCTCCTCGTCCTCAGGGCCCGGGTTCTCCCCTCCGTGCTGCAGGCGCTGGAGAGCTCGCTGTGGAGGAAGCTGCCGAGCGGCTGACCCAGACCGAGCTGCTCGTCACTCAGCTGAAGGAGATGATCCGAGAAAAGGATGCAACGCTCCGCACCAAAGACGAGCAGCTGAAGGTCAGGACAGTAAATAGGAAGGCCAATTTATCAGAGGGAATCCGCTGTGTGTCCTTTTAAGAAGTTTACATGTGTCAGATAGGGACCATCTTTGATCCGTGTATATATAATAAATCAGCATTTAGATGAATTCAGGAGGCACACACAGCTCCCACTGACACTAGCAGGTAATTGTTTTTTTAAAGTCCCTACAAGGAGTTTTTAACTGGTTATGAAACAGCCTTACTGTAATATCGCTGCCTCTTGATGACCTACAGCAGCAAATGAGACGCGTCTATTTACAAGCTACGTGCTCGGCTGTTCCTCGCCACCTCCACATCTCTTACAGACAAGATGGATGAGATCAGAATGAGAATCACGATATATCAGCTCATCACTATGCGTCCTGCAAACAGCTGTGTGTAGTGATGTGGTTTGAAGCATTTTTCACATTGTGGGTGAAAGTAAAAACAATCATTAATGAACAACCTGTTCTCTGGGACTCAGGTGGAGAAGGAGGCTTGTGATGCCAAACTGTCAAAGCTGCGTCTCCAGAACAAAGCCAAGGTGACGTCCCTCACGACACAGCTGGAGGAGCTGAAGAGGCAACAGGGAGGTCAGGGCACGCCAACACACAGCAAGAAGGTACAGTTACTCTAAATGGATGATTAGATAGATGGGAGATAGATTAATAGACCTGAGGGACATGTGAGGTTTATTATCCACGTGAATCCCTGCAGTGAAAACACAAATGATCTGAAACTCATCACACAAGCTGTTTTCAGACCTGCACTGAAATCGGGAACTTTTCCTGCCAAGAAATGTGTGTAACATGTCAGAGTCCATGTGAGGAACCAGCAGGACAATGTGTGGAAGCTTCTCAGAGAGCGAGTGGACGTGTTGATGAGGTTTCTAACACGTGACGTGAAACTGGAAGAACACAAACATCTCAGGATGAAGAAGAGGAGCAGGACACGTAGAAGACGAAGACGTCCACTTGGAAACACGAAGAGATTCCAGATCTTCTGGTGATGAGGGCCGACGCCCGGTGTGGAGGAGCTGTAAACAACAACACTGATCTTTCCACAGCAGAGTTTATACGTTATGTCCGCCTCCTGCTGCTCTACAGGCTCCGCCCCCGCTGCTCTACAGGCTCCGCCCCTCGCCTGGATGTTCCTGCTGCTTCTGATTCACAAAGACCGACAATTTTCAGACATTTTCTGGTGTTCATGTCTGAAAACAGCTTATGTCTCCAATTTTTCTCACATGATTTAAATCCCAATTCCATTTTAGACTTGAGATTGAAATGAAATCTACAATGTGAAGTTAACGTGTCATTGTTCAATCTCACGGATCTGTTACCAACAAACAATCGAGACACAGAACAACATGAATCCGTGTGGTCGTCTGGGAGATGTAGTCCAACGCCTGTCATTTGATATTTGTCTTTAGGGATCCTCAGAAGCAGGAGAGCAAGCCAGTCGGGGCAAGATTGTCTTACTAAAGAAGAAAGTTGAGGAACTTGAACAGCAACTTGCACAAAGAAACAATGAACTGGAAAACAAGGTAATGCTTATTCAATATGGATTCATCCTCCTGTTGTCATGTTGAAAGATGAACAAGGTGCCGGGAGGAAATCCACTGTTCAACTCTCTCTCTCTCTCTCTCTCTCTCTCTCGCTCTCGCTCTCTCGCTCTCGCTCTCGCTCTCGCTCTCTCTCTCTCGCTCTCTCTCTCGCTCTCGCTCCCCTGGACTCTTCAAAGCAGTCAGAGTTTGAATTATGATGTTTCTTTATTCTTTTTAAACCAAAAAACTTGAATTTACTCCAGCGGAGGGAGGTGGAGTCCCAGCGGCTGCGAGGCGAGGAAATGGACACGATGCTGACGGAGAAGGACCGGAAGCTGGTGGAGAAGGAGGCCTACATCGTCCACCTGCAAACAGCACTGGCAGGAGATCAGCCTGTCACACCTCCACCACAACAGGTCACGTACATAAAGAACATGCTGGGAACATCGTCTCATTACTGAATCAGGCTTCATCCACACTAATATCTCTTAGTTTTAAATAGTGTACTTTAAAAAACATATAAGGAAATCTCCCCCTACTGGAAACCAGATGAATGAAAAAACATTGACGCAACTAAAACTTATAAATGTTGATGTAGCTGAAGGAATAACAGTAGAAGCTACATTCCAGATTTTCAGCTGTTTAAATTCATATTTATTTATATATTCTTTGAGTCAAATGCATTTGCTGATGCTCAGCTGTGCTTTGCCTCCTGTAGGTGGTGGAGGACGGTGGAGCAATGCAGGAGCTCCAGCTGCTGGTGCAGAGTCTGACCAGGAAGGTGGGAGAAGCAGAGGAGCGCTACAGCCTCCTGCAGGAGCAGTCGGAGAGCCTGAAGGAGCTGCTGGTCACAGAGAAGGAGCAGTACGCTCAGAAGGAGAACATGTACAAACAGAACGTAGGTTTTTTAATCCTTCAGTGATTTCTGATCCAGGAATAAACACACAGATGCTTTGATTGTTTCCTGTATCTGTTTAACATCGATGCATCTGGTCCCTGATGATGGTTTGTAGATCCAGACATTCAAAGACATCCTCATTCAGAAAGATAACCAGCTGATGGAGATCAACCAGAGGCACGAACAGGAGCTCTTCAAGCTCGCAGCGAAGTCTGATGCCAGCGCCGACCTGGAGCAGGTAGTGACATCACTCACTTCTAAACCAATCAGGGAGGAACCTGGTTATTTATACATGCTTCTGTTTTTCTCTTTCTGTTGAGAGGAAATGGAAGAGCTGCTCAAACCATCAAGTTACTGCAGGAGTAAATAATTCAGTGTCACCCATCACATGCCTCTGGCTGTTTTCAGACATGAGCTCAGGAAAATGTCCATGTCCATACATTTTAATTTTTTGTCTCCTCAGCTTCTGAAGGCCCTCAAACAGAAGCTCCATGAGAAGGAGGAGGTGCTTCTGGGTAAAACGCAGGTCATTGATGTTCTCCAGGGAGAAGTGGATGGGAGAGACCAACAGATAAAGGTCAGGAAAGACGACATCTCTAAGCTTGTGTACATGATGAGTTTTCTTCATTAATCATGTTATTACCGTTCTAGATTTCTTAACCCCATTGTTTTTATTATGTTCTCCACTGTTCTTCATCTTCTTCTCTTGTCCCTGTAGGAGCTGACTGAAAAGCTCCGTCGGCTCCAGGTTGAACGAGAGAGCTTGGCCTCCAAGATGGAGGCAGAGAAGCACGTGATGCGAGCACAGCTTCGCGACCTGATGGAGAAGCAGCAGGCAGAGGTGCAGCGACTGACCGAGCAGCATCGCTCTCAGGTGGACCAAGCCCAGCAGGACTTCCTGGAGCAGCTGGAGGAGCTGAGGAGAACCTCGGTAGCAGCGCCACCTGCCAGTCAGGAGGCCTCAGGGTCGGGAAGCTTGACTGCTGATTCAGCCTCCATCCAAAGAATAGCTGAGCTAGAAGGTGATTGCTTTACATCATCCTTTCCTTTGATAAAACAAGATTTTTAATCAGATAATATGTTCTGTGCATCCAAGGAGACACTTTTCAGCACATTCACCAGTAAACCAGGTCAAATACAACGATGTCATCAAACCAACAATCATAGAATGATGAGACCTTAAGAAAATCTGTGAGATCTCTTCACCAAATTAAATGCATTCCTTTATTTTTATCAGCACAAGCAAAGCAGAAGACGGATGAAGCCAGCAGGTCAGACGCCAAGTTCCTGAAGATGAAAGCTTGGTCGAAGTCTCGGATCAGACAGTTGGAGGAGGAGCTAAAGAAAAGCCAAGTACAATTAACAACTTTTTGTTCTTTTCTAGAGAAGCCTTGATTTGTTTCCACATTTAAATCAACCCGTCGTTTTCTATCAGATGTATTGAAAAGGTATTTTGTAAATGATCCAAAAGAAAATGAAGACAAATCTCAAACTGGACTTGTTTCCCCAGTAATAATATAAACTACATCAAAAAGCAGAAAGACGTCTTCTAAGTAAAAAAAAGACCCATTTAAAAGATGGTTGCTCTGTCCTCTTCAGGCTGGAGGCGCCCCCCCCGATCTGACGGCCCTGCGGAGTCACATCACGGCTCTGGAGGAGGAGAGGGAGGAAAACCTCTGGAAGGTCGAGCAGTACGAGGAGCTCAAGACAAAGAATGGTAACCAACCCAACCCGGAGAGGATTGTTCCCTGGAACTCGTGGTTAAATCGATGAGAAGATCTCTCAGAACGCACTTACCTCCACTGATTGGCCTTCTTTATCACCTTGTAGCGTATTGAGATCACAAATGCTTAAACCATGTAGAAACATTAAACACAGGCTAAATATTCATTCTCTCATGTAGTTGAGCAGAAGAAACTAAAGATAAGAACAATACGGTTTATTTATTTGACCTTTAAGCAGCTCTAGATTTGATCCAGATTAGCTGGAAATTCAAATTTTTCGCTCTGTTTTTGGTTTCTTTAAAAGCAGCCTGGGTAAATAATGAAATATTTGATCTGTTTCAATCTTCAGAAAGTGAAATCACATCCGCTCCAAACACTAATGGTTTCTTTCTTGGACGATACCACATCCGTCCTTTAGTTTTTGTGAAATCCTCCTGACAGACAGACAACCAGCAATGACAAACCTAACGTCTTTAACAAGGAGATAACTTCAATTCGATGTGATGATGAACTTGTCTGATGTTTTCTGTTAGAAATGCTGGAGGCCAAGCTGGTGGTGTACGAGGAGCAGCAGAGCAGTCTACAGGCCGACCTGGAGCAGTTCACTAAGAGGGCCACCTCTCAGGTCAGGGGTCCAGGATGTTTATCTTTTAATTCTGCTGCCCTCGGTGGAGCTGCCTCCTCACGACCTGTTTCCTGCCGCTCTCTGCTCGCAGGCCAGTGAGTCAGGAAGTGCTGATGACTCTCAGAGTCAGGTCTTGGAATGGCAGGAGATGGTCACGGAGGCGGTCAGTGCCAGGGACCGGGCCAAGGAGGAGAAGGTGGCCATGGCTCTCCGCATCAGCCACATGGAGGAGGAGAGAGAGGGTAAGAGCTTCTGTTAGAGCAGCGAGTCCGAATCCCAGACATGACATTACATCACATTTCATTTAGCTGACGCTTTTATCCAAAGCCACGTACAAGCAACATGGTTGAGGAGAAAATAATAATTATTCAAAATAAAATTCAATATGTTAGTGTGGGGATTTAAACCAGGGATGAGATCTGCTTTAGATCGTTGTCACTGAGCGTTAGTGAGAGTCTGTGCACGTGAGTTCGTGCTTCATCGTGTGCAGCAGCTGGATTGTTCTGGTGGGTCGTGACTCCAGAATGAGAAGCTCTGTTCACCTGGACGTTCTGTCGACAGGACGATCGTATCTCAGACACTTTCTTCAGTGAGCTCATTAAAAAGCCTGGTTCAGACGCTCAGGAGACAAAACCAGTTTCAGTTTGTTTCCTGTCTCGACTCCACCATCAAACCCTGATCCGTCTGTGTTGACCACTTGTCTGACTGAACATCATTTTCTTTTTCTTTGTTTGGTAACGGGGGAGCGTTCGGTTTGACCCTGTGCTGCCTCCCATCTCCTGGACCCCCCCCCCTCCCCCCCACTCCCCACTCCAACCCCTGCTCCAGGGATGGGAGCAGCCACTCAGAACAGTTTCCCATCAGTTTTGTGCATGCAGGCTCCTCCTCCTCACCTCCAGTGCAGCTCCTGCTCACTGCACTCTCTGCAGTTCGCCTTCACACTTGGACTGAGGCTGAACTGCAGGCAGTGCAGTGGCAGGCTGCACTTTAGACTCCGCCCCCTTTTCCTTCTTCCTTTCTCCTGTGTTCTTCCTCTTTTCCATTCCTTCACCCCTTTGTTCTTCTGTCCTACTTTGTTGCCTTTGATTTCTGGGGTTGCCATACTAAAATAATAATAATAATAATAATAATGGTAATAACCTGGTATCAAATCAAACAGGGTGTTTTTTCTTCTGTGAAGGAAACTAAACTTGCACTAACTCTGGGAAGAGGATGAGTGTGTGTCTGTGCCTCATCACATGCTGCAGACACACAACAGTCATGTAGAATCTGTGTTGTAGCTTCACTTTGCAGAAGGAGGATAAAAACGATCTCTTTCAAACCTCATGTTTTCAAATGTTCTAACGGCTCCTTTTTCCTCACAAACCTACACAGACTGAGTTTTACATCTATAACCAATTCTAAACTGATTCATTCAGTGACGAGTTCTGTGTGTCATCCAGTAGAACCTGCAATTGCTTTCTAGTTCCATGTAAACTCATTTAAATTAAACCTTATTTATCATTAAAATAACATATTGACTTCCTGTATTTAAGTTTTTGTAAATCCACCTCTTTCCTCATTGAGTTACACTACTGGGTTATGACTCTAGGAGGTGCAGTTTTTCCATTAAAGGTCCTTTAACACACACACACACACACACACTCAGACACACACACACACACACTCGCAGGGGTCGGAGTGCAGGGACATTTCCCCTCCAGTGAGCGGCCTGCTGCTGGTCTTGTACCACTTCTTTCACCCACGTTAAATTCACCCTGGTTGTCGGAGAACATTCACGCGTCTCTGTCGGGAAATTTTATAAAGTTTTGTTTGAATAAGTACGTTCACTTCATCATAGTGATGCTTTGCTCAGATTTACATTTATTTCAGGATCATCAATCAGAATTGAAAGATGTAATGTTTTTGGATACTTAATGATGTCATATTAATCGTAATTGATCATCATTCATTATTAAATAAGAGCTAAATGTTTCTTCAACTAAATCAATATGAAGTGCTTGTTAAACTGGTGAATCAGAAACAAGTTATCGACACACAAGTCTCACAGCTCGACTGAAAACCCTCAGAGACGTTAACACACTGAGCTGCTGACACAACAAACATCCTCTTTAACATGACGTCAGACCGAGTTGGTGACTCAGTCAGTCCAATCACTCCTAATGCTGTTAGTGTTATTGTTGTTTCCGGTTTTAAGATCATTAGAGTTCATTGGTCTGTTGTGGTGCTCTGATCTTTTAGAATGATGATGTCATACATGGTGTCAATCAGCGTCTAAGTTTGAGTTACGAACAGAATCTAAAACCAGAGACTTTAGCTTCAGTACCTGCTTTGCTTCTGCTTTGCTTCTGCTTTTCAACTGGAGCCAAGAACTCTTTGTTCATGTCTGTTGTGTTATTTATAACCAAACCACAAAACATGATTAATTAATAACCCCCTCCTGCTTTAAACTTGACTAATATCACTTTATAAACTAATACAACTAATGAATAACCGGTTTGGTTTCATGAATAATACGTGTGGCTCTCCTGCTCTTTCATCCTCCTCATATAATCCCTGTGGTCAGTGGAGGTGAAACATCCAGTGTGAGGCCGACCTGCTCCATTCTGCATCAGACTCAGTTTATACAACTGTTTTCAGACATGAACTATATGTTAGAACACAAATGAGTCAGTTGCTCCGGACATTTTCTGGAACTTCTCCTGCAACCTGTTAGTAAAATATCTGGAAAATATCTCAGGATGAAGAAGAGGAGCCGTCCACGTAGAAGGAGAAACTCTAACTACAGACGCTCTTCAGTCCATGTCTGAAAACAGAAACCATTAGTGTAGATAATCTGATGCATTATCTTCAGTACATTGTCATAGTGTGTTTGCATCCTGGCTGAATGGAGCCGGTCTGAGCTGAACCCTGAACCCACACTGACCACTGCTTCACCCACTCACTGTTTCTTTTCCTCGCCCACCTCTCGCTCTTATCTGCCTCCCTCTCCCTCCAACCCACACACCTGAATCCGCCTGTCACAAAACGGATGGGAACGTGTTTTGTTCGGTCTAATCTTCTTGGCGTTGCCCTGCTTGCATCCTGTTCGGCTAAATGAAGATAGTATAAAAGCATAATCCCCCTCAGATGTGCACCCCTCTGGTGTCACTCTAAATAACTGTCTGGTCTCCCTGTTGAATCCTCAGCGAGGAAACGTTGGCTTTCAGTGTGACTCAGACACACAGGTCCTCTCCTCCCTCCCACAGCCTCTTCTCCTGCTCCTCTCACACATGTTTGAATGCTGTTTTGTTGCTGTGCAAACTAGGTGCATGGCTCTGACCAGGATGTTGCTTTGGAAGTGTTGCTCAGGACCTTTATGCAAAAACCAGAGTGAACACAAACCTGGAGTTTGAGTAACTTCCTCTTTCTCCATCCTTGATTCTCTGTTCCTTTCTCGCAGTCTGTCTGGATGTAACTGTTTTCTCTTTCACCGAGTTTATTCGTGGTGTTGAAAGTGCCTCATCTCCCTCTTCATGGAATCCATCAAACACCATCTGTGCCATTACACTTCTTCTCCACTGTCTCTGTCAGCTCGTCCTCACACTATGTCTCTCACTCTGCCGTCACGCTGTCCGGTCCCTTTTATACCCTCCTCCCATTCATAAACACATCCTCAAGCAAACCCTCCCCTTTCCCTGTGGCACAAAACTGATTGAGGATGACTGGTTCTTTCCTGGCTGCTCCGATCCAGCACTGGCCTCTCGGCAGCAGGAGTTGGAGGAGGAGCTGGCTCAATCCCGGGGGCTCGGCCAACACAGGGCCAAGAAGCTAACGGCCCCGGCCCAGCGGAGCCTGCAGGTACGAGCACACGCTGACACACAGAAAAACGTTTTATTTATGGGTTTAACGAACAAAAGTAATCACATGATTTAACTAATTTATACAATCTCCATTTTGGTTTTCCTTTTAAATGGAGGACATTAAATGAATTAGGACAGATCTCACAAACGGGCCATGACAGTGGGATAGAGACGTAATGTGTTTAGACTTTAAGGGACTGTTGGACCTTTTTGAAGATTTGAGCGACACTCTAGTTGTGTTATCATTGTCTATCTTGTTATGATGAATATATGAATATAACCCCTCAACTACAAAATTGTTGAAAGCGCTAAATTAATTCCACTGTTGTAGAAATGTTGCACACAAATATAGGTTTTAGGTCCAATATAATTCATGTTGACTTGTGACAATCACTCCTTTTTCAATAAATCGAAAAGGGAGTCATGTGCCGTGTTGTTAAGACGCTAACAATCGGATGTATGTGCATGAAGCGTAGAGCTGGAGTGGTTAGCTTAGCTTAGCTTCACATAAAGACAGGAAGCTGGACATAGATCCTCTGATCTGTTTCAATCTGCACAAACAGAACGGTTTAGAAACCTGTTGCTGCTCTGGTTGAGTAAAGCGTGTCGCCCCCTGCAGGAGGACTTTGAGTTTGACGGACAGGTCCAGTTCCAGGACCCTCGCGGCGCCTCGGAGAGCACCCCCCCGATGGAGGGGGAGAACATGGGAGGTTGGTGGCCCGAGTACAGTACCCCCGATACAGGTGTGAGATCCGCTAGACAGTTTACGCCGGCATGCACACAGTCATCTGCACATTACTTTGGGAAACTTAAGTTGCCTTCGGGTTGGTATTTTTTGTTTTTACCATAAAACTCCAAACTGGTTTTACTGAGTGTTGGATTGTGGCTGTTTGTTTGGTGTTTGGTTCAGTTTGACTTCTGTTCCACGTGTTTGGGTCAAACTTTAACAAGCTCATCCTCAGTTCATTAAAACTAACTCTGGGTTTATTTATTGAGTCAATTCATTCGCTGGTCTCCATTGTGGTCTGTTGACAGTATTTTCTTTTGACACGTGCATGCTGGTTGAGCTGGCTAGTGTTTGTCTGGATGACCTCACTGAGTGTGTGAGTGTGTAAGTGTAGGTGACAGGAGGCTCCTCATCTGTGGTAAGTTGTTTTTCATTGTTTGCATGTTCGGCTCATTTCAAGTTTTTCTCATCCTGTTTCTGGTCTTTTTAAGTTGCTTCTTATCCAAAAGCCAAAAATTACATCATCAAATATCCAAGAAACAAAATAACTAAAAGGAAAAATACACAAAAATAGTTTTGTTCCAGATGGAAATCTGACTGATGTAAGTTTTGGTTGTTTGGAGCGAAGCCTTGTTTGAGTAAATTAATCTTCACTTTCTCATAAGCTGTTTTCAGACCTGCTCTGTAGTCTGACATGTTCCTGACATGTTCCTGACATGTTCTCAGTGTGAGAACAAATGTCTGAGTCAGTGTCTCTGGACATGTTCTGGATCTTGTCCTGCAGCCTCCCCGAGTAATGTGTGTAACATGTCAGAGTCCATGAGAGGAACCAGCAGGACAATGTGTGGAAGCTTCTCAGTGAGCGAGTGGACGTGTTGATGAGGTTTCTAACACGTGACGTGAAACTGGAAGAACACAAAGATCTCAGGATGAAGAAGAGTAACTGAACACGTAGAAGATGAAGACGTCAACTTGGAAACACAAGAAGATTCCAGATCTTCTGGTGTGGAGGAGCTGTAAACAACAACGATGATCTTTCCACAGCAGAGTTCATACATCATGTCCGGCCTCCTGCTGCTCTACAGGCTCCGCCCCTCGCCTGGATGTTCCCACATGTTCCATGTTCCCCGAGTCGGACCCGACAACCTGCTGCTGCTTCACAGGACAAACATCAACTCCCAATTTTCAGAAAAGTTCATGAGTCCATGTCTGAAAACAGCTTATAGACTTATTACTGTTTCCTTTAATTCTTCAACTGGCTGTAATTTAATTCCACTTCCGCCCGTGATGTCACCAGCACCTGTTCTAACCTGCTCTCTGTCCTGATGACTCCAGATGGTTTGAGGTCTGTGGTGGAGGAGCTGGAGCTGGAGAGGAACCAGCTGCAGGAGCAGATCCTGAGTCTGGAGGAGCGCTGTCAGGATCTGGAGGATCGACAGCAGCTGCAGTCGCGCATGGAGGCGTTTCAGGTAACGGGAGCTCCTCCAACAACATGTCATCTCCTAATCCACTATCGGTCGTGAAGATGTTGAGTCAATGCCGAGTGAATTGCATGTTTCCCCTGAGGACTGGGATTTTGTAACGAACCCTTCTAACACAGGTGACGTTTGATGTAGATGAAGATGAGCAGCCATGTTGGGTCTCTCAGGTGTGTTGGGTCTCGTGTGCGTGTGCGCTAGAGAGCTCCTCTGGCGGTGGCGGCTAACGTGTGGTGTGCTTGTTTAACCTAGGACACTTTGGTTGAATCACGTTTTAACGATGAATATCAGTGTTTGTTACCATGACGATGAAAACAACTGACCGTTGATAACAAACGTCCACTGACGCTCGCCTCCAGGGGGTCTGCTGTCGTCCACGTCTGTGTGCAGTGAGCGTTTCTTCATCCAGTTCTGTATGAACTTCCTCTTTGCATATTGATGTTTGTTGTTGTGGCCCCACAGAACGAGTCTGAGAAACTTCAGAGTCAACTCGCCAGCGTCCGGAGTCAACAGAGCAGAGACGCAGAGAAACACCAGCTGCTGGTCGCCAGTCTCACCGAGCAGCTCAAAGGGTGAAACACCTGCATCTGATTACATGGAAATACAGCAGCACACATTACATTAATAAACTCTAATTCACTTTCTTATAATATATGCATTTAGTGTCCACTAGGGGGCATCACTGTAAAAACGTTTGTTCAGCTTGTTTCTCTGAAAACTAAAGATCTCAACGTTCATCTGCTAAGTTAAAAACCACCGAGATCTAAACAGTCTATCGTAGAAAAGTGACTTGGAAGTGGATAAAAGTCACTTTCTGACAGACAGACACTGATGCGACGCCTCCAACAGACGTGTCAACTGTTTGTGTATTTTTCAGCCTGAGCAACACGCAGGAGTGTCTGGAGAGTTCACTGATCGAGAAGGAAAACACTTTGGCTAAAACGTCGGAGAAACTCGAGCTGATCGACAGCCTCAGAGAATCTCTGAGCGAGAGAGAGATTCAGTTCAAAGACGTGTCTGACCGGCTCCTCCAGACTGAGCACACTGTGAGTCTCTGCTGCGTTGTTAAGGTTTCCTCTCTGTTTGTTGTGCGTCTGTAGATGATGACTTTTCCTTTTCCTCCTTTCAGCTCGACAACGTCTCCACGAAATGCAGCAGCTCGGAGAAACACTGTTCGGAGTTAAAGACCGAAGTTTGTGACCTCACGCAGAAGTTTACTGTTCTGAAGGAGAAGGTGTGATTTCTCAAACAAAAACATCAATATTTATGATTTCTGTTTCACTTAAATCCATTAAGACCTGAAGCTCCGAAAGGAAACCACCTCTGAAACCTGAGGGTTTTCTGAAGAGCTGACAGAACTTTTGAATAACAACAGTTTTGTTATTCATGTAAAAATTGCCTTTTTAATAAACATTTTTAATAAGATATACTCGCTGAGACCCCTCCCCCTTTCTTCTTCCTTCTCAAACATGTCTCTTACTGACTGAGGCTTGGTCAGCAGGTCAGTAGGAACTAATTATTCATCGTCATCATCGGTTTCATCTAAAATGAAACAAACTAAATTTCCCATAATGCATTTCCCTCGAGTATTTGCGTACTTCACGATGTATTTCATCAGTCTCAGTTTTCATCTAAAGGACGGAGCACACAGACGTGGCCTCAGGTCTTAATGGGTTCAGTCATTATTAAATCAACACTTTCATAATGAAAATGAGATGTGGAGAAATGTTCTATGGGTGTGAAGTTTATTGTTCTTTTTGATCTTTTCATTTTCAGACACAAAAGCAGGAAGTCACCATAGAAGCTCTACAGACGGAGCTGGATCAGACCAACGAGGAGCTGGACAAACTAAACTCCGCCCACCTGGAGGAACGAGCCCAGCTCATTCACGATCTTCAGACCTGTGAGCGGGAAATTGACATTCTCAAAGAAGTCGTGGCAGAAAAGGACAAAGAGATAACGAGCCTCTCTGCCAACATGGTGGAGTACACGGAACAGATCACGGTTCTGAAGCAGGAGATCAAACTCAAAGAAGAGAACCTGGTTCTGGTAGAAACGGCGCTGAGGCGAGCGGAGCAGCAGGCCATGATCATCAGAGACTCACAGGATTCAGACCAGCAGTCTCTGAACAGCAGGATCACAGAGGCGGTGGAGAAACTCAAGGACACGGAGACAGAATTAGTCAAAGCCAAAGAGGAGAGAGAGTCCAAAGAGGCGGAGGTGGAACAACTGTTAAAGCAGCTCGAAGACGACAAGAAAACTATTCAGGAGCTTCGAGTGGAGATTCAGAAACAGACTGTGAGCCATCGTCATCATCTCTCTGAATGTGAAACACACATCACCTCGCTGAAGGAGCAGCTGAGGTCATCCACAGAGAAGCTGCAGGAGTCAGAGGGACTGGTTTCACAGCTCCAGGACAAGAACATCAACAATGAGGAATTACAGCAGCAGCTTCATGACAAGGAAGAGACGTATGAAAAAGAGCTGAAGTCCTTTAAGGAAGAGCACAACAAACTCCTGGCACAGGTGGAAAAATACAAGAATGAACTCCAGACATTGTCCAAACAGTTGGAGGAGCAGGTGCAGAGCGAAGCACAGATCAGAGAAGAGATGCGAGAGAAAGTGGAAACAATAGAAACATTGGAAAAACAGCTAAAGACAAACGGTAAACAGACTTCAGAGAAACAGAAGTTGAGCAATGAGCTAAAAAACAAAAATGAAAACATCTCCAAACTCAAGAACCTGTTGAAAAGCACGAAGACGGAGAAGCAGCAGCTGACTGAGGAGCTGGAGCTTCAGAGGCAGAGCGTCAAAGAGCTCAATGAAAAGGTGACCACTGCAATGGAACTCAACAGCAGCCTGGAGAATCAAGTGCGCTGCCTCAAACAAGAACATCACAGACTTGAAGAGGAAGTGAGGGAAAGTGTGGAAAACATTTCACACGTCACAGCTGAAAAGGATTCTTTACAAGCTCAAATATCCGAGCTGGAGACACAGTGTTCACAGAATGACAGAGTTGTTGAGGGGCTACAAAGAGATAAAGAGGAACTGACTCTTCAAGTTAACGAGTTAAACGGAGTCCTTGAGCAAAGCACAAACTCAAACTCAGAGATGCTGCTGGAGAAAACAAACAAATGTAGTCTCCTCAGCCAGCAGCTCAGGGAGCGGGAGGAGAAAGTGACCGAGCTGCAGGAACATGTGCAAACCTTGAGTTCTGAGGTCGAGCAGCTCCGGTGTGACGTGGCAGAGAAGGAGGAATCCTCTGCTGAGCTTCACGCACAGTTAAAGGCCGAACAAGACCAGCGATCACAAACTGAGGAGACTCTGGGTCAGCTGCGAGGACTGGAGAGCAGCCTGAGGTCGGAGTTAACGGAGAAGGACGCCATGTTGAAAGAGAAGCAGGACGAGTGTCGAGGTCTGCAGGAGGAAATCACAGCTCAGAAAAACATGGTGTCCGAGCTGCAGGAGGAGCACTCACAACTCCGACTGCAAGTTCAGACCAGAGATGAAATGTTGGACAATACGACACAACAATGTCAGAATCACAAAGACAAACTTAACGCAATGAACGAGACTGTCAAGTCTCAGAGTGATAAAATCTGTGTCATGGAGGAAAATGCCAGGAAGCTCCAGAATGAGGCTGAGTCGAAGCAAACTGAGCTGACTCGCTTAGACGAGCTCATCCAGGCTCTCACAGAGGACAACCGCCAACTGGGAGCTGCTGCTGAGTCCAGAGAGAAGGAGCTTGCTCTTCAAACATCAGAACTTAACTCACAGCTTCAAACGACCCTGGAACATAACTCCAGTCTGAGCATGGAGATCAGCAAACTAACAGAAGATAATCAGAGACTACAGGAAGAGTTGGATCAGAACAGCAGATCTGTGTCTGAACTTACAACTGACATGAGTTTACTTCAAGAAAAAAATGCTGGGCTTGAAATCCATATCTCAGACAACGAGAAGCGAGTCAGCAGCTTGTTGAAGGAGAAGAAGGAGCTGAGTACTGCCGTGGATGAATTAAAGAATATCCTCAAGGAGAGTGAGCTCTCAAATTCAGCAGGTTTGCTTGAGAAAACAAGTGAATGTGCTAATCTGTCAAAAACCTTGAGAGAGAGAGAAGAACAACTTCAAAGTTTACAGGAGGAAGTTGACAGCTTAAAAATCCAAGAGTCACAACTCAATATGTCTTTGAGTGAGAAAGAACAGACGTTATCAGAATGCAGGGTTCAGTCAGAAGCTCATCAGGATCAACTGCTGCAGCTTCACGACACCGTATCTGCTCTTCAGGAACAAGCGTCTGTCTTGAAGTCCGGGTTGATGGAGAAAGACGCATCGATTCAGCAGAAAGCAGAGGAATGTGGCGTTTATCAGAAGGAGGTCATGCTACAGAAGGATCTCGTATCACAGCTGCAGGGTGAGGTCGAATCGACGAAACGGACGATAGAGCAAAGAGAACAGACGTTAAGCAAAGTGTCAACAGAGTTTCAGAACCACAAAGATGAGCTGAACAAGCGGAACGAGTCAGTGATGTCACTCAGCGCTCAGCTCGGTGCCATGAATGAGAGCGCCGCAGAGATGGAAGCTGAAATCAACAACCTAAAGGCAGCGGTGCAGAAACTCCAAGCAGAAAACCGTCAGCTGACACAAGAGGACGGCCAGAGACAAGCAGAGATTATCGATTTTAAAGACAGCTTTCAGGCTCTGAATGAGCAGAATACAAGATTAAAATCGGAACTTCTGAACACGGTGACAGTTCTGTCAAAAGCACAGGAAGAAGTCGGACATCTCAAAAAATCTGTCAACGGTATGGAGAATGAGCTCAAGATGGCGTTCTCCGAGCAGGAGACTCTCCACTTGAGTGTGAAGGAGAAAGACGACCGGCTGAAACAAGAGGAGAGTTTGATCCAGCAGCTCAACGGTAGAATCGCTGAGCAGGAGCAGCAGATGAAGCAAAACGCTGAAGACAGAGTAAGTTTATGTGCAAAAGTGTCCGAGCTGGAAGATTCTGCCTGTAAGCTCAGAGGTCAGGTCGACAGCCTCACTGCCGAGTCGTCCATCCTGAAGAACACGCTAGAGAAGAAGGAACAGTCGAGCCTTGAATATCAGTCTCATTCTTCAGCTGCTGTCGAAAATCTTAATTCAAATCTACAAGCCCGAGAGGCAGAAGGTGAGAGGTTGAAGGAACAGACTTCACACCTGGAAGAATCCGTCTCAAAGCTCAGCAGCAGCCTCCAAGCCCAGTTGGCTGAATCGGAAAACCTGAAAAAGGCCCTGGTGGAAAGAGAAGCTGCTCTTTTGAACCAATCGAAGTCTCTTCAGGACGTCCAGAGACAAGCAGACGAGGCGTTGCTCTTTAAAGCACAGTTCATGGAAAGCACTGAGCTGGTGTCGCAGCTACAGAGTAAAATTCAGCTCCTGTCCACAGAGTATGAAAACCTCCGAACGCCTGCAGAGGAAACGCAAAGTGCCTTCAAGAACCTACAAGAGAAATATGCAGCCAACTTGGAGGAGCTGCAGAACGTGAGACGGCAGCTGTCCCATCGAGATGATGAGGTGTCCAACCTTCAGAAGTTACTGGATGATTCCAATAACGAACATCAGGCGGCGAAGATGACCATCGAAACACTGAGACACGAGTTCTCAGATATCCAACACAGACTGAAGAAAACCAAAGACCTGAACACAAGTCTCTCAAAGGAAAAGGAAGAAGCCTTCTGTTCTCACCAAGCAAGTGTGTCTCTGCTGACTGTGGAAATAGAAAGGCTCAAATCCCAACACCTTCAGGTCGCAGCTCAAATGAATGCACTGACAGAAAACCTGGAGCAGAGGGAACTGGCTCTGCATGCGATCAACAGCCAGTACACAGCTCAGGCCAAACATGCATCTCAGCTGGTTTCAGAAATACAAAAACTAGAGGAGCAGAATAAGAGGCTGAGCGAGGAAATGAGTTTGTCGGCGGCAGAGCGTCAGAAGCATCTTGCCACCGTCTGTAATGAGAGTTCCCGTTTGCAGGAGGAAGTTAGGAAGCTCCTCGCGGTGAAGGAAGAGCTGGAAACGAGTCACCAGCAGATCCGGACATCGCACGAGGAGCTGCAGCTTCACATGCAGCAGCAGTCCAGCAGCATGAAGGAGAACATGGAGCAAATGGTGTCAGAGAGGGAGATCCTTCAAGCCAAGGTTAGTGCCAAAGACGAAGAACTCTCTCAGTTAACAGAAAACATTCAAAAGATAGAGCAAATTCTGCAGGATTCAGAGAAAGAGTGGCTGTTAGTTCTGGATAAAGAGAAGCAGGATAGGAATCAACTTGCAGAACAATTGAAAAGTGTTGAAAATGAAAAGAAATCTAAAGATGTTAAAGTGAACGCGTTGAAACGAGACTTGGACAGTTTGCAGGAGAAGCTAGCGGAGGCTTCCTCTGCAGTTAGACAAGGGTCCGATCAGCTGAGCGCCAAAGAGTCCGAGGCCTCAGCCTCCAGGATTCAACTGGAGAAGGTGTTAGCATCTTTTCAGGAAAAGGATAAAGAGAACCATGATTTGCAGCAGAGTCTAAATACTGTGGAATGTGAGTTAGAAAAACTTCTGCCACGAGAATTACGCTCTGACAAAGATTCCACCTCCTCTGATAAATCAGCTGCTCTGAATAAAAAACAAGGCTCTTTACAGGACCTGATAAAACAGTTAGAGGACAGACATCAATCCGAGGTAGAGGCTCTCAGAAAGAAGTTAGATAAAACGCTTCATGAAGGAGGGAGGAGTGAGGAGGAGAAGAGTCAACAAGTTTCTCTTCTACGAGACGAAGTCGAGCGGTTACAGGCGCAGCTCAGCGCTGAGTCAGAGAACCTGAAAGAAGCTGCTGTCAAACTCTCGTCTTTACACAGTGAGGTACAAGCAAAAGATGAGCAGATTAACAGTCTGGGCTGTCAGATAAATCAGCAGAAGGAATTACTCGCTGGACTCAGTCAGCAGATGAGAGATAAAGATGCATCCGTCGCCCAAGTCATGGAATCTGCCTCCAACGAAAGAGTGAAACTGTGTGAAGAGAAAATGTCCCTGATGACACAAGTGGAAAACATGCAGCGAGCACACGAATCCTCCACGAGAAGGTTTGAAGAGTTAGAAGTTAATATTCAGCAGTTAGAAGATACAATCTCTAGCTCTCGATGTGAAATCAACTCCACGAATTCAGAGAAGCTCGAGCTGCTTCAGGAAAACGACGATCTGAAAGGGGAACTCGCCAAGTTGTCTAAAGAAAAAGACGGCGTGAAGAAGAAGCTTCAAGCGGCTCTCCTCGTGAGAAAGGATCTGATGAGAAAGCTTCAGGAGTCTGAAAAGCAGGAAGAAGAGAGTGTGAACTCTGAGAAACAGGAGGTTTCGCTTTTACAGGATAAACTACAGGAAACAACACATCAAGCTCAGGCAACAGCAAAAATGTATCAGGAACAAGTTTCCCTTCTTGAACACACAATTCTACAGAGAGAGGGAGAGATTGAAGAACACAAAACACAGAGCGAGAGACTTCTCGAACAGTTAGAGTCAGAAAAGCTAAATCTGCAGAGCACGTTGAATCAGAAAGAAATGTGTTTGTTAGAAAAGCTGCAAACACTTAGTGAC
Organism: Pseudopleuronectes americanus; assembly: GCA_038501795.1. Lineage (NCBI taxonomy): Eukaryota > Metazoa > Chordata > Actinopteri > Pleuronectiformes > Pleuronectidae > Pseudopleuronectes > Pseudopleuronectes americanus. Next base: position 36,900 of record JBAMIH010000044.1, on the reverse strand, counting down.
CAAACCTCCGTCATCGAGCAGCTACAGTCCAACGCTGCAGAGACTGAAAAAGCTTCTGAGCGAGACAGAAACGTTCTGATCCAGAAAGTAGAGCAGCTTCAAGAGGAAATCAGGACATGTAAGAATGAGTTAAAGGAGAAACTCTCCTCTGCTGCTGCGGAGTTAGAAAATGAGCTCACACAGGTGAAGTCAGAAAAGGCCGTTCTACAGAAGAAAGCTCAGGCTGCTTTGCTCGCACGCAAAGAGTCGCTGAAGAAAGCTCAAGAGAATGAAAAGAAATTAACTCAAGAACTGTCTGAGCTGAAAGACGACTACAAGGCTCTGCTGGAGCAACGCTGTCAGCAGACAAACGAGCTGAACGCCATCCAGGTCAACTTTGACGAGAAGGTCAGGGAGCTGGAGAACCTCCATAGAACCTCTTTGTCATATCAGGATGAACTGGGCACACTGAGGCAGCTGGTCGAGGAGCGGGACAAAACTCTTCAAGATCTGAAGATGTCTCTGGCTGAGAAAGAGAGCCAGTGTCATTCTCTGTCACTCGTTCAGTCAGAGCTGGAAACAGTTAAGTCCCAGGCTGAGAAGATGTCTCTGGAGATGGCAGCTAAAGATGATGTTCTTGTAGTCATGGAGCAAAGAACCGAAGCTTTGAAGTCACAGCTTCATCTTGTCGAGATTGACTTGGAGAGAGTACGAGAAGAAGTACGAGAGAAAACTGAAGAAATTGAGAAATATAAGCAAACAATCAGGGTCGTTGAGGAAGTGGCCCAACAGGAGAAGCAGGTGAACATCTCGTACCAACACATGAGCGCAAGTGAAGAAAAGTTTAAAATCTTTAGAGGAAGAAAAGACGTCTGCTTTAGAGCAGATGAAAGTGGAGCTTGAGACAGCTCTTGCTTTAGTTTCACAGAAATCCCTCGAACTGTTAACCATCAAAAAGACACTAACTGAAACTCAGCAGCAGCTCATTGAGGACAAACTTGTTTTGACTGAGAAGCTTGAAGAAGCACATCTGCATTGTACCGAGACAGACAGGGTTCTGGATTTGTTCAAGCAAGAAAAAGAAAATGCTTTTCAATCAGTCTGTGATCTCAGAAGTGAAGTGACGGTGCTAACTGAGCAGCTGAAGGAGGCAGAGACGCTGAACGAGCAGCTCCGTCAAGAGACGTCTGAGAACTTCAAACTGAAGGAGAGAGACGAAGCTTTATTGGTCTCTCAGGCTCGAGTAGCAGAAAAGGACGAGCTAATTGCTGCACTTGAACAGCAGCTACAGCAGCGACTAAACATGCATGAAACTGCCATTGAAAGAATGAGAGTCGAGGCTGATGAGCTTCAGAAATCTCAAGAAGACGGCAACAAAGCAAACAGCCGAGACAACCAAAGCAAAATCACTCTCCTAACCAGGAAGCTACAAGCTGCTTTGCTTTCCAGAAAAGAGCTCTTGAAGGAAACTGCAACACTCAAGGAAGAAGTAGAAAAGCTTTCAGGCAGACATGAAGCCAAATCAGATGAATGTTCTGTCCTGGAATCATCGGTTGTCAAGTTGAAACAACAGAATACAGATTTGGAAACCTCGGTGTCGTCACTGAACAAGGAGAAGGACGAGCTCAACTCCAGAATCGAAAGAATCTGTGATGATAACCGCAGTCTGTCAGCGGCTTGTGACAGCTTGAAACTCACCATAGAAAACATCACTCAGCAGAAACAAGCCTTCTCATGTCAGCTGGAATCTCTGAAGGACTCTCAAACTGACGAGCTGTCCAAGTGGAAGTCCAGGCACGCCGAGCTGAAGCAGGAGTACGAATCTCTTTTGGAGGCTTATGAAAATGTTAGCAGTGAAATGGACAAAATGAGACAGCTTTTGGAAGGGGCCAAACGAGACAGACAGGAAGCCGTCCGCAAAGCACACAGCCAGCAGACGGAGACGATGGAGAAGCAAGCCCGAGAAATGGAGGAGGAAAATGAAAGAATTAAAGAGAGGATGAGAAAATCTTCCAAAGAAAAACTGCAGAGGATAAAGGACCTGGAAGAAGAGAATCAGAAAATCAAACTAGAGTTGACTGAGCATGAAGGAAAGCAGAAGACATTGATGTGTGAGCTGACTGACAAAAATACCGAGCTGGAGGCTGAGCTGCGTCGACTTGAAGAGTCTTCAGAGGATCTCAGAGAGAAACTTACAGAGATACAGGCTGAGAAAAGCCAACTGGAGGAGAAGCTGGAAGAGGCGAGCAGCTCCTTGGAAAATAGGCACATGGAATCAAACACGTACACAAACAACATGCAGCTGAAACTGGATGAAGCACTCGGACTCAATAATTCTCTGACTGCTCAGATCGAGGCCCAGAAAACAGAGCTCGGTGCTCAGTTGGAAATCAACAACCTGTTACAGAAGGAGAAGAAAAGTCTGTCTGAAAGAATTGAGGAGGTACAGAACGATCACGAGCTGCAGCTGGGACAGAAGGACGACGTCATCAAACAGCTGAAGGACGATATCTACCGTCGCAGCCAGGAGACGATAGGTCTGAACGAGAAGGTGAGAATCCTGGAGGACGACAAGGCTCTGCTGCAGGAGGAGCTCGAAAATGTTCAAGAGATATCGGACAAAGTGAAAAATGAAAATGAGTATTTGGAGACTGTGATCCTCAAGAACTCTGAAAGGATTGACGAGCAGACAGAGTCCGTCAGCGTTTTGCAAACCCAGAACACACAGCTGGCGTCTCAGCTGGCGGCCATTAAGGAGAGGAGCGATCAGGTTCGACAAGAAAAAGAAGAGGAGCAACTCAAGTTGGTCCGAGGGTTTGAGGAGAAACTCAAGACGGAGCAGAGAGGCAACCAGGGCTCCAAGAACGTGAGGAACGAATTACGAGAGCTGCTCAAAGAAAAGCACCAGGAGATAAATCAACTCCAGCAAAACTGCATCCAATACCAAGAACTGATTTTAGATTTAGAGAGCTCTTTGAAGAGCTCGCAGTCGGCCTGTGACCTCCTGGAGAAAGAAGTGAAGAAAGGCTCAGAGAAAGTATCGTCTCTGGAGGAGAGAAGTAAAGAAGTCGAAGCTGCGTTGATAACAAACAGAAATCTCCTCCAGGAGGCAGCAGAAAAGATTCAGAGTATCCAGTCTGAGAAAGAACAGCTGCTTCTGAACATGTCCCAGCAAAGTAAAAAGTCTGAAGAGAAAAGAAATTTGCCACAAGTTATGGACGAGAGGCAAATAAACGCATATATGCAGAATCAGTTTGTGTTGCAGCAACAGATCGATGAACTCAAAGAGTTGAAAGATGAAGAAAGTGTGAAAGTGAATGAGCTGAGACAACATGTGGACGCTCAGAACCTCCAGATGAACACTCTGAAGAGAGCAGCGGAGACGAATGAAGCCAAACTCTCAGCTTTATCTTCCACTGCTCAAGGGGCGTATGCCACCAAGCGCTGGAGCGATATGTACCAGAAGACGTTGAACGAGAAGGACAACCAGCTGCTGGAACAGGGCTTTGTGATCAAACGCTTCCTGGAAGACATGAGAGTGAAAGACAAAGAGGTGAATGAGCTACGAGTTACCAGGTCCAGACTGGAGAGGACGCTGAACGAGTACTCGGTCGCTGCTGCTGCTCAACAGAGGCAGCTGTTTGTAATGAGTGCAAGCAACGCCGAGCTGAGCGAGTCCGCGGAGCTCATGACTGTGCAGGTGAAGGAGCTCAGCGCTCAAGTGGAAAGAACAGAACGTGATAGAAACGCACTGAACCGGCGGCTCGTGGACAAAGAGGACGTGATTTCCCGATTGCAGCTAAATCTCCAGCAGGTGGAGAAGATAAATGCCGACATGGACGCTCAGCTGCTCCTCCTACAAACTCAGAATGACAAACTTCAAGCTAACTTTGAGAAACAGGAGGGAATTTCTCTGCAACTTAAAGCCCTGCTTCAGGGCAAAGATGCCGAGATCTCGTCTCTGTTGTCCTCTCGAGACGGACAGATGTCAGGCTATCTGGAGCAGCTCCAGGCTAACTACCGCTCGCAGGTTGCAGTTTACGAGGACAGGTTAACGTCTTCACGCTACCAAAGGGAAAAGGCTGATAAAGGGTTAAGAGGACTTGAAACTAAAGTGAAAAGTCTGCAGATTAAAGCTAACAAGTCTGACCAGGAAAAGGAGCAGATGGCAGCAAAGATGGAATCATTCAAGAACTCGATGGTGTCTTTACAAAGCGAGCGGGAGCGACTCATGTCAGAATACAGAATCCTGGAGGCTAAGAGTGAGTTGGGGTTGAAGGGCAAAGACGGCTCTGTTGAGGGGGAAGGTGGTGCAGCCAAAGGCCTCAAACATGAAATCAGGAAGTTGCTGCATCAGATGGATGATCTCAACTCTGAGAATGCGATGCTCAGGGCTCAGCTGGTCCGGTACAGGGAGGATTTGAATCAAGTGTTATCTCTGAAGGACAACCAGTTGAAGGTGCTGCTGAAGAAGCAGCAGGAAGTGATTAAAAACCTTGAGAACCAGAAGGCTGCAGCAGACAAGCAGCACAGAAAGTCTCGGTTGGAGCTGCAGAAGGAGGAAGAGGTGAGCGATTCGTTGAAAGAGGAGATTTCTAAACTTACAGCTCAAGTTTCAAGACTGGAGACGGAAATATCGACTCAGAAAATTGACAGAGCAACGACAGATGTGGGCAAAGTGATTTCTGATTTGCAGGAGGCTGTGGCAGCCAAAGCAGCTGAGAGTAATGACCTCCAACAAAAACTCTTCTCCCAGAAAACCTTAAATGATGAACTCAATGCAAACATGCAGCTGGTCGAAAATGAGACGGACAAGAAACTGGCTGAAGCTGAAGATAAATACAACTCCGAGCTGGACACCTTCGAGCGGGAGGTGGAGCTGATGAGGAATGAGCACGAGACCTCTGAGCAGCGGGTGGCAGAACTCGCCAAAGACCTTCTCCAAGTGGAGCAGCAGTTATCAGAGGCCAAAACTCAAACTAGAGATCTGACAGCTCAGAATGAGTCTCTGTGCAAAGCCATGGCTGCTCTGCAGAACGACCGAGATCAGCTCATCGAAGACTTCAAGGTCCTGAGAAACAGATATGACGAAGAACTTCGAGAGACTCAGGCAGCGCTGACCAAGGTGGAGCGCAGCCTGCAGGACGCCAGCTCGGACCTGGCCATGTTGGCCAAAGAGCGGGACATCCTCGTTCATAAAGTCAACGCTCTGGACAGCAAAGACACCGACGCAGAGCTGAACAAGCTGTTGGATGAGCTGACGAAGGCCCTGTCGGAGAAGGAGAGGGAGCTGAAGCAGGTCTCCATGGAGAACAACACCTACAGCAGGCAGCTGTCGGCGTTCTCCAGATCAATGGCCAGCCTCCAAAACGACCGCGACCGGTTGATGGATGAGTTGGCCGGGACCAAACGAGTGGTTGAGTCCCGACAGGGTTCGAGCCCAGAGACAACCTCTTCCACCGCGAGCGTGGAGAAGTCTGAAGGAAGTGGCGTCAGTTTCCTCCAGAGTGAGAGAGACGGCCGGGTGAGTCACGTCCTCGGCTGTGGTGTGTGTTTGGCTGTTGTTTGCACTTTTCTGTCTCGGCTGTGGTTTCATCTGAAAGACGTGAAGCATGAAGAGTCCGATTCTTTTCTCCATACCATCGCTTTGACCTGCATGGTATTTTTCTGTTGGGATGCACATGTTCTTGAGTCTGTGGAACTCTGAGTTTAATTGAACTGTCTCAGATGTTTAAACTTTCTGACTTTAGTTTCTCTCATCGTTTGTTTTTGCAGGAGACGGACGAGCTTCAACCAACTCGCAGGACGACACAGGAAGGAATCAGCAGCTCTCGGGAGGAAGCAGCCAATCTGAGGTAGAGTAGACGCAGGACTCAGATAAATTAAACTTTTATTATTTATGCTTGTGATGTGTGAGGCTACAGAAAAAGGAAAACGTGTCACATGCTCAAGGAACAAGTTACAGGTTCCATTTTCAGCCAGACTGCAGTAAACCCGTGATTCAGAGCAAACTGCTGCTCAGTGAGACGTGTGTTTATTTCTGTTTATGACACTAATGGAGTTTTGTTGTGTTCAATAGGACTGACGGACAGAGGGAGGACTCACCTCCAGTCAAAGTGAGTTCACACCAACCATCTGAGTTAGACTTGATCATAATTGTTCAAATACGCGTCTACATGTTACTGGAGTGTTCCACTAGGGGGCGCACCACAGAAATGCAAAGGAAAGTATTTATGTTATTAACCCAGATGTTGACACTTTGCAGCAGGAAGCGGTTGCTCTGTCCGGTCGCAGTGTGACGGAGGAGGCGGTGAGTCGGTTGGAGGCCGAGCGGCTTCAGCTCCACAGTAACCTGCAGCGCTGCGTGTACGAGATCCAGCAGCGAGACCAGTACGTCCAGCAGCTCAGCACCAAGGTACCAGACCCCGGAGCTGCACACCAGTACAGCCGCAGACAAGTACAAGAAAGATAAAGTTAAATCTAAAAGACGTGAACTCAGCTGTGAAAACCCTATCTCCCCCCCCCAGCTGCAGCAGGCCGTCGAGGAGAAAGGTGCAGTCGCAGCTCAGCTGATGTCCACGTCCCAAACGCTGAGGGACACACAGAACCGCTGCCACTGGCTGGAAGGACAAGGACAAGCTCAGGTGGACGATCCGACACATGTTCGTCTCTTACACGTGTTTCTGTCGCACTTTATATCTACCTTGTTTTTAGATTTTCCTTTTGATGCTGATTTTTTTATTATAATTCCACCTGAACCTCAACATGGACTCTGATAAATGTACAAATTAAAGAAAGTCTATTTAAAAAATATTCGTTCAACAAAAGGTTGCAACCTGCACATTCCTGTAATGTTGTGTCCTCGCCACCAGGTGTCAGTGTATGCTGAGGTTGCACCAGGAGCTCCACAGGAGAGAAGTAACGACTCCACGTTTCTTGAACCTGAAGAAGCCCGAGAGAGGTGAGGAGATCAAAGTTAACGTGTTGTTAACGTGTTGTTAACGTGTTGTTAACGTGTAGATAACGTGTTGTTAGCGTGTTGTTAAAGTGTGTGTGTGTGTGTGTGTGGTATGTTCAGGATGCTCGAGCTGGAGCAGATTCTGGCAGATGAAAGAAGCCGGAGAGAAACAGCTGAGGAGTCCCTGCGTCTCGCCTACGACCGAGCAAAGAGGTGAGAATCAGGCTTGTTGTGCAGACAACACACAACACACACTTCAAGTTGTGCGAGTTTGGTTGCAGAATAATTTGTGTCACTTGAATGTGTATCATCTCTGAAGAGGGCGAGCCACTCGTTCCCTCTTCAGACTCGTGTCCCTGAGACTCGTTCTGCCCCACACGGTTGTCGAGCTGCAGAATGACACTTTGTGTTTGTGTTGCAGTTTGGACACTCAGAGAGATTTCAGTATAGAGATGGAGACGGAGGACGAGTGGGAGGCGCTGAGTCTCGACCCCACCCAACCTCTGATAACACGACAGGTGAGTTTCGTTCTGTTGTTCACGTTCCTCTCTCGTGAAGGACGTGACTCCTCTGTGTCTCTGACTCTGTGGTGTCTGCCCCCTGCAGGTGAAAGGCGGCGTGGCGGCGTGTCGACGATGGCTCAGGGGGCGGAGCCTCTACTTCTCCAAGCTGCTGACGAGCCGCGCCCGCTCTCGACACCTCTTCCTCTTCTACCTTCTCACGATACACGTGCTGGTCCTCATGTGCCTCACTGGAGCCCTCTAGTGACGCCATGCTGGAACCAACACGCTCCCAGTTTAAAAGCTGAAGTCTGTATTCAAGTCTGAAAAGAAGCAGCTGGAGATTTTCTCCACGTTCTCATTCAGTCGCATCTTCTCCTGGTTCACGTTCAGCGTTTCTTTAACGTTTATCTGGATTCAGTTCTTACTTTTCACAGATTATTTTAGTTGTTTTTTTATCGAAGGCTGGAAACGTAAGTTATTGATGAGAAACAACAACAACTTCAGAAATGGTTTGATTTGTTTATATTCATTTAAATAGATTTTCTAGATATTTTCTATTGGGAACTGAAGCCTTACAACACCACACGCCTCTTCCTTCTTCATCATGGTGTCCTCCTCCTTCATCTCCTTCTCAATCCCCTCCTTTCCCTTCTCCTCCTCCTATCACATTCTTCTTCTTCTTCTTCTTCTTCTTCTTCTTCTTCTTCTTCTTCTTCTTCTTCTTCTTCTTCTTCTTCTCCATCCTCTCATCCTCCTACTCCATCACCTCCTTCTTCTTCTCCTTCTCCATCCCCTCGTTTCTCTTCTCTTCCTTTTTCTCCTCCTCCTTCTCCATCCCCTCCTTCTTTCTTCTAACACACAGGTGGATTCCCTCATTATTAATCTTCTTATTGTTTTGTGGCCTGTTGCCTGGGTCGTGGTTGGAGACCTATGTTCTGTGGATGATGCAGCTTGAGGGCGATGATGTAACTTTATGAGAAGACGAAGCTGTAAACACTTCCTGTTCAAACACGACGTCTCTAAATCCATTTCCTGTCCAGCTCCATGTTCTCGACCTGAGAACAAACCTCACATCCTGCTTCTCAGACGCGATGCTGAGTTTAAACTATGCACTGAAAACGCTCAATTAATTATCTCATAGGAGCTCAGCAGCGCCACCCGTCTGTCACCCTGATACCTTTAAACTGTTGTGTGTGTGTGTGTGTGTGCGTGTGCGTGTTTGTGTGCACGCGTGTGTGTGTGTGTCCTCACACTTGTTAAAGTTATTGAGCGACAGATAAAATATGAAATCCTCCTCCAGTGTCACATTATGCTGATGAAAGTTCACTGTAAAAAACAAGACATGAGGTTTGTATTTAATTGATTCCCTGTATTTATGTGGATGCTGTACAGTCTCTGAATCTATGTACAGTATATAAATGCATTTCTATCCACGATGTACATTTGTTGTTGAGCGTTTTCAACTAACGAGCCAGAAAAAGATTTAAAAGAATGTCTGTTGTTTTAAAGACGAGTGAAACGGAATGAGACGTGTGACAGGTTCTTTTCTGGCTGGTTAATTGAGGAGTTGATTGGTTTATAGTTTGCGTCACTCAGTTGTTATGATCTGTACATAAAGATGATTGATGGACGACACATGAACTGAATCTATTTATGAAAAAGGTTAACTACTGAAAAAGGCTTATTTTCTCTTGCCTGTATTTTTCGGAGCGTCTGATGACATGAGGCTTCACTCGGTGCAATACTGTGTCTCACTACCATCGCAAAGAACTCTAATAAAGCTTGTTCCACTTTTACCCAGTTTGTCCACATGATGTGTTTTAATGCAGAGACGAACCACAAGGTGGCGCCGCAGCTTATTCAACCTTCACAATGTGGTCTGATTGCTGTGAAACAAACGACCATAATACATTGAAATGATACGCTGCCCCCTGGTGGTCACGGTGTCGTTTGGAGTCAGCGTCCCGATGATTCTTCTGCTCAATCAGTCGTGATTCTCTGTTGTTTTTTAAAGTGAGGTCCCATAGGCTAACATGGAGTAGACCTAAACTGGAGGCGGTTACCAGGGGGCGATGTTCTCCCTCTTTATTTAGTATATCATTCAGATAAAATATGAGTTTAAAACTATAATAAAATATATAATTGGTTTAATATTTTATGCAAAACAATATATAACCGTAGACAGAATTTGCGAACTAAAGAAAGATAAATCAAAAGCAGTTATCAAAAGTTTTTTTATATTTTAATTATTTTGGTGTTGAAGTTGAGTTCCTGTGTGTTGGATGTAATGTGCACTTGAAGCCACTAGATGGCAACGTCTTTTCATTTAAAACAGGATCCACAAACAGATGAAATCAAACACGTTTCTTTTGGAGAAGTTTGAATCGTGATCGAGCAGCGAGCTTGATTTGTGTCGTTCACTGTTTTTTTACATTTCTAATTTCAGCTACAGCTGATTTCCTGCCAGTTTCCCACCTCATGAATATTAATGAAGACATCCTCTCTTCTTCTTCTCCTCTTCTCTTTCACTCATCTCTTCTCGTCGGTCCTGACGTCACTGTACAGGCAGATTGTGTCGACTGAGGTTTTCTCAGTTGCTCTTTTGTTCTTCTTTGTTCCAGAGGAACCGTTTGTTGTTCATTAAAAGAAAACACAACAATCTGCAACCAGTGGGAAATAAATCAATCACATCGTGAGCCAATGAAAATAATTTAAATCACAGATAATAATGGAAAATGCCAATAGGGACAGAGGAGTTTTTGAGATCTGTGGCCTGATGGGATCTTGGTGAACTCCTTGGACAGTGGGCAGATGATCCAGTGGAATAAACTGGATCTTCTTCAAGGTCCTGATCTTAACGAGCTCAGACGGGTCCTTCAGGGTCGTTCCTGTGATTTATCTCCACAAACTCCTGATGACCTGCAACAGGGATTTGTTTCTGATCAGTAGACAAAAGAAAAAGTCACGACTGATCCACTACAACAGGAAAACGCTTTCCACGACTGGTGTCGACATTAATGTCCCTCTACGGTGAGAATCAAACATGTGAACGTCTGCTTCTTGTGGCTTTACGCAGTTCTTCTTTGGTGAACTTTGACCGATGACACCTCAGCTTCACCTCAGCCCCACACACACACACACACCCCGGCTGCCAGTGGCACATCTTCCTCCTGCATTCAACCACCTGTCTCCTCCTCTTCAGGACGACACCATCGTCCACTGTTCTTCAATCTGTGTTTTCTCAAAATCTAACAACTGCTCATCCAACAACCACAACCTCAAACAGACAACACACAACACATCTGATTCCATGTGCGTCACATCCTGAGTGTGTTGTCATACCCTAATGTCAGGTTTGATATTATATTAGCATGATGTTAGCATATTCAGTGAGAGCCCAGTCACGAAATGATAGATAAAGGAAGCTGTTACCTTGAATGAAACCAATGCAGGTGATTTAAACAGCTTGAATATATTTAATATGGAAACACAATTTCATTCAAAATAAAAGAAATCACTGTTTATCAGATGGTGACTTTCATCTTTTGTTTTGTTGTATTATTGAGATAATATGGTTATGATTACCAGTAATTAGTAATGGTGGCTTGGCACAGATCAAACTCCTTTGATCTGAGGGAAATTCCTTTGAAGTCAAGACATTAAAGGTGAAACAAGGACCTGACTCACTATTCAACCACAGTTTATAACCAGAACTCACTGAGAAAAACTACACAGTGACACTGATCCACAACAAATTGGATCGACACTCTTAGTCCAGCATGTTTCTGGCCCCCCCGTCACAGCGTGGATCCCAGCAGGTCATCCAGCAGGTCTTCCAGCAGGTCGGGTTCGAGGAAGTCGTCCAGCAGGTCGTCCAGCAGGTTGGGTTCGGGGAGGTCCTACCTGAGCTGAAGAACATGGAGCTGTCTGACGAGGAGGAGATGGACACATCTGAGCAGGAGCATTTTGAAGATGAAGAGATGGAATACATTGAGCAGGGCCAATCCGAGCTAAACATGTCCCAACTGGACGACTGCGAAATGGACACGTCCTAACTACTAATACACAAAATGGAAATTTGTCTCGAAGGCTGAACATCAGGCAGAAAGGAGGAACAACACCTCGGTGATCCAGAGCAACCACGTTCAGACACTGACTTTACCCAGAGACCACAGAGTTTCACTACTTTCCATCATGAAGTCCGTTGTGTGCTTTGCCTCTGTTGCACCTGTTGTTACTTCCATTGGCACCAAAGCAGTGATTGTATAAAATACGACAAAACTTTCAAATGAGCAGAACTACAATAAAACAAGAGTAAAAAATAAAAAAAATTTTATCCTCTCGATGATTCAGATATGATCAAAGGAAGAAGTGGAGAGAGAGAGAGAGAGAGAGAGAGAGAGAGAGAGAGAGAGAGAGATCTGAACTTTACACTTACTCCTGATGTGTTATGTACATATACATGTGTTTGTGTGTTTATACATATGTACATGTACTCGAAGCTCTGAATGTGTATGATGGTCGACGTGGGGCTGAGCCAGCACTGACCCATGGAACTGATTTCATGCTGAATCCTGCAGGGGGCGCTAACAACTTACCAGGGATCATTTGAAGATTGGAATTAACGTCCCTCAAAGTCCCTGGAACGCTCCTCGTCGACCTGGTTCTGATCTGCTGGAGGAAACCGCTCAGACTGGTTTCTAATAAAAGAAGAAACCGTCTGCACCTTCAGCTCCCTCTCTCTTTCCCTCTGTCTCTACATCCCTCTGTCTCTACATCCTCTCTCTCTCTCTCTCTCTCCATCCCTCTCTCCCTCCCTCTCTCGCTTTGGCTCTCTTTGTCTCTCGACCGGTCCTCCAGTTGTCGGTGACCCAGTTGCCTCCATCACCAGAGGAGGAGAACTGGAGGAGTGGGAGAAAAAGAGCGGGGAGGAGGTGGAGGTGAGAACATGTGGGAGACGGCTATGATTAATGTTGTTTCAGAATGGGGGGAGTGAGGGAGGGATGGAGGGCACCTGTGATGTGGAGAGCAGTGGGCTTCACCAAACAAACCATCTCCTCCTGTGTGTGAAGGTGTCGGCCGTGGATTCAGCTCTGGATCCGTCTGAGGCCGTGAAGACGATTAAACAACATGAAGATGAGGTTTGATTCTGTGAAGGAAACCAGCAGCGGTCAGTGGGTTGATATCTCCCCGGGGGGGCAGGGCAGGACTCTGTTCAGATAAATCATCAGAGATCCGATCATTAACCGTCCCACACTGATCCTCCTGGTTCCCACACTGATCCTCCTGGTTCCCACACTGATCCTCCTGGTTCCCACTCGATCCAGTACCAACGCTTCGATCCCACTTCTGTTAAATCTCCTCAAAGCCTCCGACCCACGGACATCACAGGTCAGGACGGATTCATCCAGGTGTTTGAGATCTTCTGATTCCTTTTCTCTTGGTTTGCATGAAGCATTTCTTCTAACCTTGTTTTCTTCTACTGGTGGATTCCTCCTGTAAATACAAAAATAAAAAGATTATGATATTATATTACATATTTCATTGGCTCTGACAGAATCCTTCTCCACTCATTTTTTTTCCGAAATGCTCTGCACATTAAAAACTGTTGGAGCGAAATCAAAGCAATCAGCCACAAGCTTTGAGTCTGTAGAAGAAGAAGAAGAAGAAGAAGAAGAAGAAGAAGAAGAAGAAGAAGAAGAAGAAGAAGAAGAAGAAGAAGAAGAAGAAGAAGAGAGCTGGCTGTTACATCAGAAGAAACTGGATTTGATGATGAGACGTTGATAAGTTACAGATAATTGATTTATTACGTCACAATGAAAGGAGACGTTAAACGTGTCACAGTGATGATGATGATGATGATGATGATGATGATGTCATGACCACCTATGGCTGCAGGTGTTTGTGTTTTCACTTCATCACTTTTCTCTTTTCAGCCCCATGATTTTTTCTATGTGTCCTATATAATGTCCCACTTTAGAATGAGGTCCTGTGTGTGTGTGTGTGTGTGTGTGTGTGTGTGTGTGTGTGTGTGTGTCCATCGCTGCGTTCACAAACACGTCGTCCTCTTGAGAGTGAGGTCACATCCCATCATGCACCTGGTCATGTGAGCAGCCCCATGTGTTGATGACCTGACTCGTGACCAATGATCAGAGACGTGCTCCACTTCAGCATCTTTTCCACACGTCCCCCCCCCCAACATGGTTCATTAGTTGCCATAGCAACAAGGTCTTCCCTGGCTGCCGGCTGGAGACCCTCGGCTCCCAGAGCCGTCCACAGCAGAGAGTCCAGTGGAGATATTAATACACTGAGGAGAAGGTGCTGGCAGCAGAGAAGAAGGATGTGAAGCAGCAGCAGCTCGGTTTTCAAATCTGTCTCTGAAGAGAAGAAGAAGCTGCTTCATCAACTCTTCTGCTGCTGAGACTGAGACACGAGGACGTTTATGTATTTGAATTCATAATTACACTAAATTAATTTCCTCTTTCGTGTATGTGAAGCTCTTTGTAATCTGGATTTTTGTAAAGTGCTAATTTGAAGAGTCACAAAGTGCTCCTTGTCAGGTGTGTAACTCCGCCTCCTGCCCAAAGTCAGCTGTGATTGGCTCCGGCCAGTCAAGGACATGTCTCATGGATCTGTCCTCTGCTTCAGTCGATGTGTCTTCAGGTTCTTCTCACTTCTACTCCAGCCTCCTCTCTGAATCCTGGTTCCTCAGCCTCTCTCCTTCACATCAGCTGAGCGCAGAGTTAGAGTCTGCTCATACATCCTGCTCTGTGTTCATGTTTCAGACTTATTAGTTATACATTTGGGACCGAGCACCACGTACTGTATTTGAATAGGAAGCTTTAATGGGAACTATGACAGGGGCACAAGGCTAAAGACACAAAACAATAAGCCCACACTTTTAAAAAAAGAATAAGATTCACTCGTTCAAATGACTTTATTTTCAACATCAAGCAAATTAAAAGTATCACAAACTTCACATGCACTGAAATCAAAGTCCAGAACGAACATCAGGCCACTGGGAAAGTTCCTGATGCTCCAGATGTGCAGTGGGAGTGTGGGCGGGGCCTGGATACACTGGCTCCACCCCACAATCACTACTGCACAGACTCCAAATGATGTCATCACCACAAGATGGCAGCCTTAGTATCTGAAGAATTTTTCATTTTCAACAGTAAAATACATAAATTATTGTTACTTTTAAACTAGTTCAATTAAATAATTATTTTCTGTCTCACTGAACTTATTCTATTTTCATTTCTATTTGATATCTCTGTGAATTTTTCTGCATTTACTTCAGATACACTTTGTATTTTTATCTTTACTTCTATATTTATTTATATACTTTTGTTTTGTTATGCTGTGCTTTGTTATATTGTCCCATCATTATCATATTGTTATTACTATTATCACACCTTTAAATATTTACTGCACATCATCTCTCTGAACTGAAACATCATGTAAATCTGTTGAATTCTTCTTGGCAGCTCAAACAGCCACAGAGGAACCCAGAGGAAGAGGAGGCACAGAGAATCACTCAGCAGCTCGACATACTTTCCATAATCTTGAATTCCACATCTTAATTGTTTATTTACAGACGCATGAAGGCGCCGGATGAGGAGCAGGGCAGAGCCTCGCTGGGTGGAGCACCTCCTGCTGGGTGGAGCACCTCCTGCTAATTACTGTGTTTCTCCCTCAGATTACGTCCCATCGCTCCTTTTCTCGCCCTGCAGGAATTTCTCCAGAATAAAAGGACGATGTTTCATCATAACAACAATAACAACAATCTTTCAGATCCTCTCCTGCCTCTGAGAATAATGAGCAGTGAATATGTTTAGGAGCGAAGCTGCAGAAGCAGCTGATCTCTCTTCAGAAGGAGGTGCTGCAGGAGCCTCTGTTTCACTTCCCTCCTGCAATGAAACTGTTTCTGTGTTTGTTGTTTATGTTTGTTTCTGTGTTTGTTGTTTATGTTTGTTTCTGTGTTTGTTGTTCCGCTCACATCCTCCTGTTCTGTCCTGTTGCTGAATATCTCGTCTGGTTTGAAAGGTTATTGCCGTAGAAATAAATCTTCACTTAACGGCCCAGATTCAGTTTGTGTCCCTTCCTTCTTCTTCAAAGGTCGTGACCTTTGTCGTGGGAGCACGGACGTCAGTCTGTGTTAATCTGGATGAAGTCTCCTGCAGATGATCCTGGAGTTCAGAGGCTGAAGCTTCAGAACCTGAACGTTCAGAATGATTCTGATGTGACAGAGACGCACTTTCTATCTGTGCTCAATGAGGTCAGAAGTGTGTGGACACCTGAACGTCTGTGGATCCTCCGTGACGTCACCTGATGGTTCATCTGTCGTCATGACGATTTTACATCATTAAGACTAATTGATGATAAACTCACGTACCAGCCATCAGGGGCTGAATCTCTGTTATCTCCTGGTTGTGTTCTGTTGCTCGGTCGTTTCCCTCTGACTCAGCAGAAGTTGGGTCTCACCTGATTATCACTGAGCAGCTTCAGCCTCAGTTTGAGATGTTGTTCCATTGGCTGAGGAACAAGTGATGAGGGTGTGGCCTCAGTCCAGGAGCTTTCTCTGAGGAGTGGTTGATGTTAAAACCACCTGACACATGTCGCCCTGCAGAACGACATCATGATGGACGAGCGAGGGTATTTCTTATTTATTTCACTAACATCCATTTAAAATTATATAAAATCTTTGAATTACAGAAGCTCTCCCAGCCTGATGACATCACAGATTAGTGAGTTTAACGCTGGGTTCAGACGGAGCTTGTGAGATCGCTGTGCTAGTCCTGCTAGCATGAATGCTAACGTCAGTGGGTTACGAACTCTTCCTTATCGGGAAGTCGTTGTTCCGACTTCAGAGTGTTTGTGTGTTTTAAAGATCACGGACGCTTTAAAGAACTTGTTGTATTTGTGCGTTTCGAGCGAATCAACAAGTTTTTGCAGGATGAGGTTTGACGGACAGATTCATTTCCAACGTGCACGTTAATCATGAAAACATCTGTATCGTTAATAAACTGACGTGAGAGACGAACAAACAGTTTGTGATACGAGCTGAAGAGTCAAGCAGCTCCTTCTGGAAACTTGTATTTAGAGCAGATTATAAGTTATGTTATCAGCTTCAGAAGTGACGACGTCAGCAACTCAAAGTTAATATTCACAGAACAACAACATGGATTTTAAGAGGCAGAGTGATTCTCCACATTAGAGACGCTGCCTGTTTCCTCTCCTGACTCATCTGCAGTGGGGCGGTCAGGTGGAGGTCGGTCACGCAGCTGGAGGACGAGCACAGGTCTGAACTCTGTGAAGTGTCGTCCCCGCTAACACTCGGACTCGTGTAGTGTTTTGGGGACGAGACGTCTTTTTGTGTTCAGCGGATTTTAATGAGAAATAAAAATCACTGTGCACCAACCAACCCCAGGGCACAGCCGGCTGTTGGACTGGCTGCCTGCCGCTGTTGTCATGATCCACATCCCATCCCAGCTTGTAGTGTGGTTGTCATGGTAATGGCCGGGTATTTGCAGGGGGCACGATTGTCTCCAATATTTCGGGGAGCGAGTGGAAGTGAAGGTGAGAGAGGACGTCACCTGTCAGAGAGACTACACAGCTCAAAGGACATATAGATATATAGATATATATCTAGCTCACATATTTATATATTGTATGTATTTATATATATAAGATGTGATGATAGTTGTCATATTGACCTCAGTCATTTTGCTGGTGGGACATTTTGTTGGGTTTGACTTTTTTCTTCTCAGTGAAATTTCACTTGTTCAGTCTGAAGTGTTTCTCTAAGACTAGGTGGCGCTAAAACTGAGATACTACAACCAGGACAGAAGTGTTAAATAAACAGTCTTATAATTTAATTTAAAGCTCTCTCTCTCTCTCTCTCTCTTTCTCTCTCTCTCTCTCTCTCTCTCTCTCTCTCTCTCTCTCTCTCTCTCTCTCTATGTCTCTCTCTCTCTACATGTTTCAATCCAACAACCAACAACCATCATCCAACATCCAACATCCAACATCCATCATCCAACATCCAACATCCAACATCCAACATCCAACATCCTCCATCCAACAGCCATCACCCAACATCTTCCATCCATCATCCTCCATCCAACATCCAACATCCTCCATCCAACATCCAACATCCAACATCCAATCCCCATCCAACATCCACCAACATCCATCATCCAACATCCACATCCATCCAACAGCCATCACCCAACATCCATCATCCAACATCTTCCATCCAATATCCATCATCCTCCATCCAACATCCAACAACCGACATCCAACATCCAACATCCAACATCTAACATCCACCTGTACATTTCTGGGGGGAGTTTCTCTCTTGGTGTCCCTAATACCTCTCCCTCCCCCCTCCCTTCTCGCCCCCCATTTCTTCTTCCCTCTCCTCCCCTCACCCCCCTCTCTCCCCTCCCCTCTTCACCCCCTCCCCTCGCCCCCCCCCAGCCTCGGTGCTCCTCGGTGTATTCCTCCGCCTCATATTGAGTTTCCGCGGCAGCAGTCGGGTTTCTCTGCGGGAGGATCAGGTTCAGAAGGCGCCTCCTCTCTCCGTCCTCACCCCCTCTGTGTAACCGCCCCTCGCCGCTCTCCTCCGGCCCGTCACCTCCCTCCTCTCCCTCCTCTTCCTCCTCTTCCTCCTCTCCCTCCTCTTCCTCCGTCCGCAGAGCCGCACTTCACGGTGGAAGTTTCCCGGAGCTGGTGCGCGCTGCGCGGGGCGCACGGAGGGTCGGAGGCATGAAGCGACTTTAGGAGAAAAGAGGAGATAAAGAGGAGACAAGGAGAGGAAGAGGAGATAAAGAGGAGACAAGGAGAGGAAGAGGAAATAAAGAGAAAGAGGAAGAGGAGATAAAGAGGAAGAGGAAGAGGAGAGGAAGAGGAAGAGGAGAGGAAGAGGAGAAGGTATAACAGACTTTACCGGATCCAGGGACGACCACCAAGGTGAGTCCGGAGCTCCAGTTACTTTTTAAACCAACAGTTCACATTCAATTAGCGAGATGAAGGTTTATTATGATCTCACAGGGATAATTCACAGATTCTTCTTCACGTGTTGTATCGATGTGCAGCCAGTCGAACCCTCTTCGGTTTAGTTTCAGATCAAAAGTCCGAACCATATTTTTAATGAGGCATCTTCTTATAAACTGAAATGAAAGGTTAAAGATATAAAGCTTTTTATAGGTGCTGAAAACGGAGTCATTCATATACAGGTGATTAATACAGTCAGTAGTAAAGATTGATGAGGCTCTATTGTAAAGTATTGATTTGTGTGTGTGTGTGTGTGTGTGTGTGTGTGTGTGGTGTGTGTGTGTGTGTGTGTGGTGTGTGTGTGTGTGTGTGTGTGTGTGGTGTGTGTGTGCAGTAAAGCTGACTGGACAGCTTCTCACGTGTTAACTATAATGATGTTAGTGTTCTGCAGTGTTTAGATCAGATCTTGTGTTAATTGATCACTTGTTTGGCTCCAGTCTCGGTTTTTGTCAGAAATGTTCATGACTCTGAATCGTTGGGAAAGAAACGAGAGTTTGAAAAGGTTTGAAAAGTTCCTGCTTTTCCTTTTGGGCTTTTATCATCAGCTCCTCCAGAATTGTTGATTGAAAATAAATTAATTGATTAATTGATAAGTGTGGATGGGAAGGACTTTCGCCTGCAGACAGAGAAACTTGATTATCTGCTGTAATAAACCATCATTTCTGTGGTTAAACATGTGAATAAAGTCATGAGGTGAAAAGTTTCTCACTTTGAGCTGCAGCCGGTGTTTTGAATCTCTAAATACAAATAATCAAACCATTGATCCAGAGCTGTTTGTCCCGAGGCTGCTGCTGTGGAGCTGAAGTCGGTTCATTGATTAGTTTGTGGATGAAAACCAATCAAACGAGTTGTGATTTTAAACCAAAGATTTGTCCCAAAATATGAAGGCTTTGCTGGTTTTGATCTGGTGTTTATCAGCTCACATGACCGGTCCATTGATCAACGATTGGCTGATCAACTGATACTGAAGTCAGTTTTGCAGACTTCATGTTCTCTGTTGTGAGTCTGAAGTGTGTGTGTGTGTGGGGGGGGGAGGGGGGGGGGATATCTCACAACCTGGCAGCCCAGATGTTTCCTGATCACTGACTTATTACAAGTTAAATCATATATTTTTCAAATGTGCGTTTCAAACCGTCCGGTCCCAAAAGTCCTAAACAAAACTGAAACATGCACAAGGAGGATATGGCGCCACCAACAGGCCACCAAATGGAACAGCACTCCTACCTTAATCTAAAGTATAGATTTCTGCAGGTTTTTAAAATATAATGTTAGTATATAATATAAAGTTTGAAGCGTCTCTATTCAGACCTAAATTAGTTGAAGAGCATTCAGAGCTCAGCAGCTGCTTCATCACAGGTCTCCACTTGTTGAGTCTGTTGCTGCCCAGCTGTTGTTCCTGTGATGTTTGGAGATGTGGATCAGTCGGGTTCAGTTGAGACACTGGTTTTCTGGTGCAGGTGAACCAACAGAGATTTGTTGTATTCTAGAGGAGAAAGATGCTTTTCAGTCACTTTCCAGCAGCTTAACCAGGTTTCTCTTCACTGGTCAGATGAGAATCTCTCTTCCAAACTGGCTGTGGGAGGAAATCCTTCTGCCAACGAAGCGTCTGAATCTTTTTCTTCGACAGCGAACAGAAATGACTGATCCCTGCTCAATGTGGTTCTCTCTGCCCAGAATCTGAATTCTGCTTCTAATACATGTTGAGAACTTGAATCCACTTCTGTTAAAAACTGGAATGTGTTGAGTTGTGATGGATTTCAGACACAGCGGTTTGGTTTGGATCAGACCTGGATTTCATGAAGCATTTCAGGTGCTTCTCTTCACCTGTGACTTCTAACCTCTGATTCTCCTGAACGTCAGGTGAGATCCTCCAGGTGAGCAGAGCAGCTCCTGCTCCAGAGTCTCACATCAGATCTTAATGTGAACCTGGATCCGTCCCTTTCTGGATTTAAGCTGCAGAAGCTGATTCCTGTTGCTCGGTTCACTGAGGTGGAACACATGGTGCTGAGCGAGGTCAGAGGTCAGAGGTCAGAGGTCAGAGCAGTGACTCCTCAGCTGTGTTGAACACTGATTCTGTCACATCGCACATGTTGAAGCAGCGGAATAATTATTTTATTTCTCCAGCAGATATTTCTCTTCACCGCTGTGGAGGTCAGGTCCTGATGATTGTTTCCTGCTCTCTACATCTGAAACTAGTTTGTTGGTTTGTGCCCTTTCAATCATTTTCAAACTGGTTTGATAATACCACAACATCGGGGGACCAGTATAAGACCTGATGGGTGCAAGAACTCCTGTCCACTAGGTGGCAGGAAGTATGTGTGTGTGTGTGTGTGTGTGTGTGTGTGAGATTGAAAAGGAGGTAGCTTTTGTCATCAGTGATGATCAAAGTTAATCTTGAGGACATGAGAGAGAGAGAGAGAGAGGGAGAGAGAGAGAGAGAGAGAGAGAGAGAGGGAGAGAGAGAGAGAGAGAGAGAGAGAGACCAATCTCTCTGTCCTCCTCTCTCTCTCTTTATTTGACCTCCTCTCTCTTCACCCACTCCACTCGTCTGTTTTCTTCTCCAGCTGTGACTTAAGAGAAATTCCCAGCATGCCTCAGTCCTGTCAGACTGGGATCTGTGGTGGTACTGGTATTATCTCCTTGTTGTTGTTTAAATACCTGTCAACAAACTTCTTTATACAAGTTGTGTATATGGACTCTTTGTATTTGAGAACATACCTGAAGCTGTTGTTTTGAATAGGAGCGCTGTGTGAACGTGTGTGTGTTAACGTTTCTGTGAATGTGTGTGTTAACGTGTGTGTGAACGTGTGTGTGAATGTGACGCGTAGTGTAAAGCACTTTGAATAATTGTGGAGACTAAGTGTTGTAGTTTAACCAGATTTAACAAACAATTAAACATGAATTCCTCAGAGAAACATTTTAAAGATTTTTACATTTCTTCACGTGAACCATTAATATGAATCTACCTTCATTTATCTTTGTGTGGAGTCGTGCTTCAAGTGTGTAGCTTTTATTTCTGATGCAAATGTGAGAGATGTGAAGCCGCTGTAGTAACTGTGCTTTGGTTCACCGAGTGCTCGCTGTCGGCAGGGCTTTGGCTCTGTGTGTGTGTGTGTGTGTGTCTGTGTGTGTGTGTAGACTCTCACTGGAAAGGTCCGGCCTCTAGATGCCGTCCTCCCGTCTCCTCTGTGGTTTGTCCAGACTAACCAATCACGAAGCTTCAGGCTGTCACACAGGACACGAGGTCACCAAACCATGAAATCCGAGTTTGATTATAAATACGTCTCCACACTAAACGCTTGTAAGCAGTGAGGTGGGTTTGCAGTCGCCATGGATACCCACGCTATCAGGAGCTCCATCCCTGGGCAGCCCGATCGGGGCCTCCTGAGGAGCCGGTGATTCAGTGGTAGACCGGGCGTCTGTCTGAAATCTGTGTTTCCTGTGAACTCTGCCTCCAGCGATTTGATGAGAACTGGCTCCGGTGGTTTGTGCAGAAGGTTTTATTGTTGGTTTGCGACACAAAGACAGAATCTGGTTGTTCAGACGCTGTGGCCGGCGGTGATGGTTCTGTATCTGCACCTGGGAACCTGGAGTGTGAAAGTGGTTTTTATCTAAAATGAGATCAAGGTCATTTTCTGATCTGAGTCTGAAGCTTCATGTGTTTGTTCCATAGTTTCCTTTGATCTGTTAGTTCTGGTTTCACGTTGTAATTTAGGAACTTAAGAATGTGCTCTGACATACGTACGTCCTGTCGTCATCACTTCCTGGGCGGAGTCTACCTGTACTGGACTCTGATTGGTTCGTAGACGTCGGTTGTCAGATGGTTGTGTAGTTTTCTTGTATTATATGTCTCAAGTCTTCCTCAGAACAAATTGTGATTCAATTTGTGTTTCTCCTCCTCTTCTTCAACTTCTTTTCCTTCTTCTATTGTAACATGTTGTCTTAACTTCATGCAACTATGACATCAGGATGGTATCACAAGCAGAGTCAGCACATTCAGGCGCAGTACACATGGTACTACAGTACTCCTCAGTACTCCACCGTATTCCACAGTACTAAAGTGCTCCACAGTACTACAGTACTTCACACTAGTTCAAATGCACCAGATCCTCGTGGTTGAAACATTAAAGCGTCGGAGGTGAAGACGGAAGCTGCTTCCTGTAATTCTTCTAACAATTATCATCCTTGTTTTTTTTATCAACACAACCTGATAATGAGCCGTTACACTAAGTTTCATAACCAAGGTCGTTTCACAGTTTCAAAATGAGCTTCTCAGCGTTTGACCTTTAACTAATCTTAAATATCTGCTCTGACATTTCTTGTTATCAGCTGAGATGCAGATACTGTTTATCTGTGTGTGATAATAACGTCAGGCAGTTTTATCAGTGGAGCTCTAATCTGTTTGTGTTTGTGTTTCTGATTCGACCTTTTCATTTCTCTCTGACACTGAAAATGTGAGTCTGTGTTTAAAAGATCAGCAGAATGTTAATGTGTTATAATAATGTAATGACACTGTAAGAACACAGCTGAAGGTCCTCAATGTTCACTTTAATCGTGTGTGTGTGTCTGTGCGTGAGTGTGAATGTGTGTGTGTGTGTGTGTGTGTGTGCTGTGTGCGTGTGTGCGTGTGTGTGCGTGAGTGTGTGTGTGTGTGCGCCCGCGTGTTTCATTAATCGTATCATTTTTAATCCTCAGACTTTTATCTGTTCAACCTCTTTGTTTTTAATTTAGTTTTAGTTACTGTGAACCCCAGATACACACAACTGTGTATCACACTGTATTCTCCTGTATACTACTGCATCCTGTTTCCTGCTTCCCTGTGTCCTACAGCATGCTATAGTTATGTAGATATATAAATATGAATGTGTTAATATAGTTGCTGTGATTTAGATCTGCATCACATACATGATGGTCGACTGTAGAAAAAGCCGAACCAGTGATTTTGTATTCCATCTTTGATTTTTGTGTGTTTGTTTGTTTGTTTTACTCGTCCCTGCCCCCCTGCACACACAGACACACACTCACACACACACACACACACACACACACACACACACACACACACACACACACACACACTCGTCCTCAGAGATTTGAATGTGTGCGCAGGCGGTTGCATCAACAGCAGGATTACTGTGTAATCAGGTTCTATCAAACATAAATATTGAATGTGGATATTACACAGGAAGCTCATATATTATGTATAAGCTGTAATTCTAGGTCAGAACCTCAGTGTTACTGGAAGTTATTGTGCTGCAGGTTATCGTGTAATTTTATTTTGAAATGTGTCATTTCGACATCAGTGAAACAAACAGAACCATAAACTCTGATTAAATAAAACTGTTCATTTGTCATTTGAGTGATAATAAGAGGTTAAAGTCGAATTAGTATAATTTTATGATATTTGAGAATTTCCTCACACAGCAGGAGATAAACTTAATAACCAGTGTAAAATTAAATTATAACTTCCCTCCGTCTCTTCCCTCAGGGAGAGGAGGAGAAGTGTTGATATGATTAATGCTGATGTTTAACACGTCAGTATGATCATAAATATGATTTCCATGTAGGAAACTCTTCCTGTCACTCAGGTCCCATGAGACGAATCATATTCATATCAACACTGTGTTCACGTTCAGCTGATCTGTAAACACGTTTGAGTTAATTATGCTCTGAGGTCACGCACGTTTGAAAGAATGAATATAATTAATTAAAGTTAATATTTAATAATGGAGCTGAGTCACCAGGAGACAAACTAATTCTTCTAAACTTCACTTCCTGTTTGTGTTTTAGGCAGAACTTAGGATCAGGTTGAGGAAAGATGGCGGCTGTGGTTTTACATATTAATGTTTCTGTGATGAATGGGAAATCAACCTGGGCCTCGTGATTATACATTATCATACGTTTAAAGTATATAAAAGTGATAGAGACGACAGTGTTATCTTATGGGGAAACTACGACAGTCCACGGTCTGTCCTTTGCCTTGTGAACGTGTTATTTTAAGAACGACTCCAGACAATCCTTTCAAATCTGGCACAAATGTTCATTTAGACTTTCTGACTAATTGATTTGATTTTGGTTGTGAGAGGTCACAGATCAAGGTCACAGGTCAAGGTCACGGCTGCCTCACGAAACAAGATTTTGGCCTTTTGGGCATTTTCTTCACTTTTTTACTCAAAGATAAATTGAGTAAATTTCAGTTGTCAAAAGTCAAAGGTCATTGCAACTTCATACTATCATGAATGCACAGCACTAGTTGGTGTAAGCATCCAATCACAGGGCAGTAATTCTAGTTTCATACAAAATGTATTTGCTTTTGCAATTTAATTTCTTTTTAAGCGTGTTCATCCACATGTCTCTTTTATTTTTATTATTACAAAATGGAGAACACGTGTCGGCTGCGGCACACACAAACACACACACACACACAAGCACACAGTCAAACACACACAAACACACACAAACGCACACACATTATTGTAGCAGCTGCTGTGTCTCATGGTGATAAACGTCTCTTCTCACTGTAGATATGAAAGATTAAAGCTGATAATTTAAGGCTCCAATGATTTAATTTACGGTAGACATCTGTTTCCTTCCCTCCTTCCTTCCCTCCCTCCCTCTCTTCCTTCTCTTCTCTCCTCCCCCCTCAGGGAGCCTGGGTGAGAGTGTGGAACCTCGTCCTGGAGCTTTTCTCCTCTGGATGTTATGGCTGAAATGGTAGGTAGGCTCAGTGAGACGCTGACATGTAGTCGTGGTGAATGAGCAGCAGCGAGTGTCTGTGGACCTCGAGTCCCCTCTGGGTGATGTGGGACGAGAAGGATCAGAGACAGAAGAGACAGAACACAAACGTCTCACCTGTGATGGACTCTGATAATGTGGATATTATGCAAAGCAAATTTTTCCCTCCATGTCTTAACCTCTAGTCCACAAACAAACAAACAGTTTCATATCAGGAAACATAAACGCAGATACATGAATGTTTTTCATATCCACTGATTTATCAGATAATCAGGCTCTTGTGAAAACCTTCTTTTCCACCTCGTAGCATCAACTAAAACACCCAATAAAATATTAGTTATTATATCATAGTTAGAGTGAAATCTTGATAATAATCCAGTTTTATTGCACAGAACGTTTTTCTCCACTATAGCAGATTGTGTTATTTCTATTATCTGCAGGTTTCTGAATGTGTGTATCTGAGTGGTTTGTGCAGGAGCCTTGAGGAACAGGTTCTGGCTCTGAGGAGTGAAGTGAGTTGGCAGGCGTCTGTGACTGGATGAACACACACTGGATTTGAACCTGTGTAGATCTGAGTCAGCATCTTTTTAAAACCACCCTCGAAGGAAACCTGAGGCTTTGTTCAACAACTTGACTCACAACATTTATTTCTACGACTCTGAAGCAGAAACATGTCAGAGATTAAACCTTTTGACTTTTATTGTAAATCCTCTCCTTCTCTCTGGAAACTTGATGTGGAGTCTTTAAATGTTGATGGACCTCAGGGCGACAGCAGCAGTTTGCAGTAAAAACTCTTAAACGTTTTTTATTTCATGTTTTTTCTTCTGAGGCTGATGAATAAAGGTTTCAGTGACTCGACTGCAGAGACGATGAATCCTCTGTGTTTGGTTTGGTTTGCGTCCAGTCGGGTCGGGACCAAGACTTTAGAAATATGTTTGTGAGCTCAGACCACAGAAAAAACAAATTAATACATTTCCCATCCTGAAATATGCATTGTATTGGTCGCGTGCAAGTGAAGCCAAATCATCTTGATCACCCCCTGGTGGCTGGCTACAGTATTCCTTATAAACTCCTCCATGTTAGCTTATCATTGTTTGTTTCGTGTTCTGATCAGTTTGGATTTAATTAGTTATGTGATGATGTAAAAACAGACTGAGACGTCATGATGACAGCTGGGGTCACGTGGGGTCACGTGGGGTCACTGTCTGAGCCTCTTCCTGTCGTCTCAGAGCTGGACCGGGCCGGGCAGGAATCGGAGAAGGTTGTAAACGTGTAGTGTGGAACGCTGTGAAGCCCGGGAGGAAGCCCGGGAGGAGCTGGACGTCTCGGAGCCGACGCTGTGGACTCGTCGACTCTGGAAACACTGAAAGAATAATGAGTTCTTCAGGATCCTGCTTCTCTCTGCAATTAAGGAGCAGAGCCGGCAGGTACTCAGGGAGTTTGTCGAGTGGTGGAGATAATACACCAACATTAAATACCTCACCTCATGCACATGGGGTGAATTTACTGAGCCTTTTGGTTGCAGCAGCATGTTTTCATGGTCTTTTGAACACATACTCCAACCTCGTGTTTGTGACGGTGTGTGTTTGTTTCTGCAGGTTTTTGTCTCTGCAGTTTTGTGTGTCTGCAGGTTTGTGTGCCTGCAGGTTTGTGTGTCTGTGCAGCTCTCTCTGTTCCTCTTGCAGCCTTTTAATTCTCTGCCATTTATCCCATGCAGCTTCATTGATTGTCTCCCCATCGCTCTGCCTACCAGTAATGGGACACTTTTCTCTGCTTGTCTCCAGCAGCAGCAGCAACTCGGCACTTTAACATATTTGTCTGAGCCGCTGCCAATTTCATCCTTCATTTTCTTCTGCATTTAGTCGTATTGTGTTTTTTTTCCACCCACATCGCCACGGGATGTGCAGGAAGGGAGATTACCTATTGTTGCTGATTCATTGTGAATGTGATGAGTTGTTTTTCTTTTTTAATTGGGCTCATTTAGTGAGGACCCAGATGGCTGCTAATACAAGGAGCCGAGCGTGGAGAGTCTGTGAGGAAGATGACAATATGACCGCTTAGAGATAAAAATGGGACATGGAAAAATACTAAAGAATGGTGTGTGTGTGTGTGTGTGTTTGTGTATGTGTCTGTGTGTGTGTGTTGGGGAGGATGTTTAAGTTTTTGAGTTTGCAAATAAGTCCCCAGCCAAGTTTGCAAATTGGGTCTGAAGAAACGAGAGAGATGGAGGGCACAGGCTGGAGACGGAGCAAGAGACTGAATCACAGAGAGAAACTGAAGGTTCTGGCTCTGCACCCAAAGGAGCGCTTGTTTTAAGACAACAAAACTGAAAAGAAGGAGGAGTTAGGGACAGGAGGAGATAACCTTTAAACAAAGGGGATGAAAAGACAAGCTGATTCCCTCCTCTAAGTTGGAGCTTTTGGCCAGGTGCTTAGAAACCACTCCGATCAGCTGCTTTGTGTTCAGGGTCCAAACGTTCCAGCTTCACGAGAGAAGAACTCATCACCTTGAGTCTGAGAATCTGAGAAATGGATTTTTGTGAAATCCCAGTCAAGACGTTTGTAATCTGAAGTTTGTGTATTTGATGTGTGTCGGTGCAGCTGCGTTCTTCCTTCACCATGAACCCTGAGAGAAACAAGCTTCACATGTGCCTGCTGCCGGACTGAGGTTTTCAAACCATGGCTCATCGTGATTGTGTTTCTGTCATGTGGCTTTTATAGTTGTTGTGTTGTCATTGTTGTGTTAGTTTTTACTGTTAATGCGATTGTGTGAGACGTCTTTATTTTATAGAACTGCTGTCGAAAAGTGTGAAAAGTGCATCGAGACCAAGCTGAGATTTGAATTTCTTTCACTCTGGACTTAATAATCAGAAAATCCTTGGTCCAGACACGAGGACGAGTTCCATTTGATGTGAACGTCTCTGTGTGAAGTGATTCATCGTCGGCTGCGACAGCTCTCAGGTGTCAGGAGGTGGCGGACATTTCCTCACTGGCCGAGATGGAGCAGCATGAACTGGTTGAACTGGTCTGTCACCTCCAGAGTAGAATGGACCAGTTCTAATGGACTGAAGAGAAACACTGACCTGATTCTAATAAACATCCTGAAACATGAAAAAGGCTTTTTGCTGAAACACATTTCACTCATGAGTTTGTGAGTTCACACAATAGTGACCTTTTTATTTAAGGTTATTCAATGTAATCAATAAAAGTCTGAAATAAAATACGGAGTTAACCTTCTGCTACTCATCAGTTAAATTATTCTGCATTTTCAAAAGGTTATTAATGAATAATAATAAACTTTGTGTTCTGAGGGATTCAGAACTGTATGAGTCTGAGATCAGTGTTTATCAGTTTTATTATTTGATCGTAACGTGCTGCTCTGGATCCGTAAAGTACACACCACTGCACACTGACCCACTTTCACTACATATAGGCCACATTAATAATTCATTTTCTATATGCTGCTGCCCACGTGTGTGTGTTAGTGTGAGTGATG
Organism: Pseudopleuronectes americanus; assembly: GCA_038501795.1. Taxonomy (NCBI): domain Eukaryota; kingdom Metazoa; phylum Chordata; class Actinopteri; order Pleuronectiformes; family Pleuronectidae; genus Pseudopleuronectes; species Pseudopleuronectes americanus. Next base: position 8,172 of record JBAMIH010000044.1, on the reverse strand, counting down.
GTGCTGTGGGTGTAGTTGGCCTTTAGTTTAATCAGGGAACAGATCGACCAGCAGGAGGTTTCTCAGACTCACGGAGAGTCTGTGATTCTCATCCAGATGTTTCAGTTTCATGTCTTCACCTTCGAGAGTCGGATGGGGGGCACGTGCGGTGTAAAAGGTCAGAGGTCACTGAGGACGACAGTTTTTAAAATGTGCCACAGACAAATTATCAAATTTCCCCCTTGTGGTTGGCTGCAGTATAGGTCATAAGCCCCTCCTCCTCCATGTTAGCAGAAGGGACATGGACCAAACAAAAAGAGAAAGTAGACGGTAAATAAATGTCACAGATGTTTCTGTCACTTCATCTCACTGATGTTTGTTCAAGTGTTTCTGATCAGTTTGGTTTGAATCAGTTATTTGGTGATGATTGACAGCTGAGACTGACTCCTGATTGGTAGAGCCAGTGTTTCAGCAGGACTTGGCCACGCCTCCACATCACGATCACTGCTTCTCCGTCTCAGACGTCAAAGATGCAGCGTTTGTATCTGAGACGTTTGAGCTTCATATTTAAACACCGTTAGAGTGAGAGAGGCAAACAGAATCTTTTTCGTTTTATTAAGTTAATAATACAAAGAAAGGAATCCTGTCTCTTGATAATACGTTAGAGGCCCGTGTATCTGATATATGTTAATTTCCTCTTTTATAAAATTTCAAACAATCTGAATGTTTTTGAACCTGAGAGTCCACAGCAGCTGTCCATGAACTTCAACTCTTCAGACAGTCATTAGACCTAAAAGCTCATCAGACTCAGTGAACACAAAACAATATGATAAAGCTGAACTTTGTGCAGCTGGATCACAAACCTCTGTGCAGCCCGCAGGAAAGAAACATCCAGTTTAAAGAGTCAGAAGCCAAACATGAAACTTTTCATTATAAGTTGAAGCTTTGGATCCATTCATCCACCTCTGACTCATAAAATCAATGTTTTTATGTTCTGGGACAGCACCTGCAATTAAATTAAAACGAAATTCACTTTTGAGATTGAATTTTTTTAAGCGTAAACGCAGAGAGAGGGAGAATTAAGTGTGTCGTGAAGTAATTGGCATTTAGTCTCTGTGTGGCAGGGATGTTGGAGTTTAAGCGTCACCCTGAGACGTGGGGAGTAGATCCCACATCCACACGATGGTGAACCAGAGCCGGCACGAGCCCAGAGCTCAGAGCGGCCGGATAATGAGCTGAGGTCCTTAAAGAAGCCAATTAGTCCTGATAAGCTACAGCTCCTGGCAACTGGGGCCGAGGCGGGAGCTTATACTGTACAACACACACACACACACACACACACACACACACTCCTTATCGTTTTGTAGAGTACAATCACGTACGCATTCATTCACACCCGCTCCACCGGGTCCTGCCTCTGGGATGAGCTGGTTTCTGTGTCCGTGGTGACAATTATCGATCGGGGGACGGAGGCGGCTTCAGCTTGATCTCTCTGTCACGAGGATTCATTACTCCACCATTCAAATTAATGCAAACTGGGAATGTGTGGAGCAGAGGAGGAGGAGGAGGAAGAGGAGGTGGAGGAGGAGGAGGAGGAGGAGGAGGAGGAGGAGGAGGTGGAGGAGGAGGAGGAGGAGGAGGAGGAGGAGGAGGAGGTGGAGGAGGAGGAGGAGGAGGTGGAGGAGGAGGTGGAGGAGGAGGAGGAGGTGGAGGAGGAGGAGGAGGAGGAGGTGGAGGAGGAGGAGGTGGAGGAGGTGGAGGAGGTGGAGGAGGAGGTGGAGGAGGTGGAGGAGGAGGTGGAGGAGGAGGAGGAGGAGGAGGAGGAGGTGGAGGAGGTGGAGGAGGAGGAGGAGGAGGAGGAGGAGGAGGTGCGGAGGAGGAGGAGGAGGAGGAGGAGGAGGTGCGGAGGAGGAATATCATTCCCAACCAGCTGCTTCACAATCAGAGCCGTGCTTCATATCTCCAACCTGGACGGAGATTATTAAATCCATTATTACCTTGTTGGTTTGTTTGTTTGAAACACAACCTCCTGGATTGATCACCATGAAACTTGGTGGATGATGAAGTATGAGTCCGGGAATGACTCGGGCCTTCTCTCCTGATTTGGTTTATCTTTCTGTAAATTCCGTGTGACAGGTGAGGTATGAATTTCCTGTATTTATTGATCCATATTCAATAGCTTGACTCCGTGTTGTTCTCTTTCTTCCACTGTGTGATAGGCCCCTCGGTGGCCTCCTGGGCTGTGATGCATGTCCACCTGGTGTTTGTGGCACCGGCCTCAGTGGAAGCCACACTCCAGATGAGGTCTGAATCTTTTCGAGGCTTGAACCTGCTGCAGATTGGAGTGTTGCTGTTCGATGCTGATTGAGCACAGTGTGATGGACGCATTGAAGACGGCACTTTAGGATGAATCAGGTCGATGACATCTTTCATCAGAGTGTTTCAATCAGAGCAGCAGAGAGGAAGAGGAGTCACACCTGCTCAGGGGCCGTGACGCTCTGAGAGCAGGAATCAGGGAACTTGTTCAGTTTGAGTCTGATGCACAATATTCAATCATTTCTTTCAGTTGGAGTAATTGACAGATTTTATTTCCCTCCGTGTTGTGAAACAGATAATAAATGTTATCAGTAATCCGTGGTGTTCATCGGCAGCACATTCAGGTTTTTCTCCTCTTGCCGGTTTCTGCCTCCGTCCTGGAATCTAATTGAGGCGACTGGTTATTAGACTTTCAGGCGGCAATTGTAGGTGCACAACTGAGATGAGGCCTGATGATTGCTTTCACTTAAGGAGCTGCCACTTAGCTGCAGAATGAGTTGTGCCTCCGCTCCCATCGAGATGTGCAGGGGCAGAAGAAGAAGCAATTTCACATGAGCGGCAAAACGTGAATGGAAATGAACAACAGGAGCTGCAGAGTGTAGAAGGTGATGAGGCTCTAATAACACAAATAACACACACACAAACGTTCACTGGTTTCATCGACCCAGGCTCTCTAACCCCCACTGCAGACGATGAGGCTCGTAACGGTGGCCAAGTGTGTTGTGTGGCCGGTGGCTTTGTGTAGTGTGATATGAGGGCAGATGTGTGAGACGCTCTCTCTTATCTGCCGGGAGACGCCGGCGAGTGGAGCCTCCGGGAGGTCGCACACAAAGAGAGGGAGCGTTTATCACTTGGACCATTATCAGGCTCTTTTCCATTTGTTTGTCCGCTGCCTCGGCTGCTGCCTGACTCGGGAGGTGCCAATAACAATTACTGGTCAAATGTTATGGCTGCTTCGCACTGAGAGGCATTCACATAAAGGTTAGAGAGCAGCTCCATGACTGGAGGCTCGGAGGCTCCAGAAGCTCGTTAAGTTTCCTTCTGACAAAGGAAAGAAACAAAACATCCGACTGAGAATACGTCTGCACTGAGACGGCTGAATGTGAGAAATGTTTTCACCCTCTGTCTAACCCCAACTTCAGGCCTGCACTGAAGTCTGACGTGTTCCTCACATGATCCTCACATGTTCTGCAGGTTCTCTATGTGAGAACAAATGTCTGAGTCAGTGTCTCTGGACGGGTTCTGGATCTTCTCCTGCAGCCTCCTGGTAAAATGTGTTTACATGTCCTTGTGAGTCCATGAGAGGAAACATTAGGACAATGTGTGGAAGCTTCCCAGAGAGCGAGTGGACGTGATGATGAGGTTTCTAACACGTGACGGGCGAGAAACTAGAAGACTCGTGAGGAGAGAAGATAAATAGTGTGTCTGTTGTTGGACAGAACAAACATCAGCTCTCCTTCATCACTTCTTTATAGAAACACTTCAGCTCCACTGGCGACGCTTCACATCACTGTGGGTCCAACTTCTGTGTTCAGATACACAACCCCAGCTGTCGTCTCTACTTCTACACACTGGGGTCAGAAACAACTCAACACACCTCGTGAAACTGTGGCAACAAGCAGCATCTGTTGTGTTCTTGACCTCCCTCCCTGCCACACACACACACACACACACAGACACACACACACACACACAGACACCGAGCGAGTAGCGAGTAGCGAGGAGTCATTTAGTTAATGAATTTGCACGTGTCTGCTTCTGCAGGAAATAAGTGTTGAGTTGAGGAGGCAGAGAGAGAGAGAGAGAGAGAGAGAGAGAGAGAGAGAGAGAGAGATGGACGGCGGCCTCGTACGCTCCATTTAGACTCTTCTCAATTTGGAGGAACTCCACCGTGTGTTGGCCTCTTTACTCCGTCTGATCAACATGAGCAGTGACGGAGGGAGGGGGGGGGGAGGGGGGAGGGAGGAGGGAGGAGGGAGGGGGAGGGAGGAGGAGAGAGGAGAGAGGAGAGAGGAGGAGAGGAGAGAGGAGAGAGGAGGCTGTTGATCGTGATGAGTCACGGCAGCACAGAGGGAGATCCAGCGAGGTGGAGGCTGGTGGGGGGGGGGTGTGTCATGTCAGCGTGGTTAATGATTTTGTGATGAACTCATGTTTGTGAGGTTGAGCTGGGACACAGCGGAGCTCCGCCTCCTCCCTGCGTCTCATCATCTCTCAGTTAATGTCTCCAAATCATCCAATCACCAATGAGCCAAATCATCGTCATCGCCCCCTGGTGGCCGGCTGTAGTGTTGGTCATAAACCCCTCCTCCTCCGTTTGAGCAGATGGGATGTATCTTCAGAACGAGAGAAGGAAACAACGCGTCTGATAAGTCAACTATTGATGTGTGATGTCGACGCTGAGTGTCACCATCAGGTTGAGTCAAAGTCTGTAGTGTGGCCCTCTACTGGAATCCTGTGGTAAAACACCTAGTATAAGTATTGTGGGCGTAGCCGGTCTCCATATACACGTGTTTGGTTAAACAGCAAGTAAACCATTAACGATTTCCCATGATGCATTTTCCCCTCATGTGAATATCATGGTTTTCAAATAAGATGATTTTCAGGGAGGCTTGTTTGGTCCGAATCAGCAGCGACTTTAATCAAACTTTAACAATCACGACACAATCCTATTAGTTTTCTGTCTGTGCGTTTGTGTGTCTGTTGAAAAAGTTGAGAGTTGCATGATCTGAACTCAAAATATGACAGTTCAGATTAATATTTAATTTCCTTCAAAGAGGAAATGGAACCGGTGTCACTCTAAATGTTTGTGCAGATGTAGAACTACTGAAAACCTTCCAGCATTATTCAGTATTCATGAGGAGGCACTACCCCCCCCCCACCCCAACAGATTTTTCAAAAAGTGAATAAACGTCCGGGGGGTCAGACCTGCTCTCCTGGGTCATGTGACAAAACCCGAGTCGGGAGGTGTCATGACCGGGACTCAGCTGAGACTCCACCTCCTGGCACAGCTCGTTTGACTGCAGAAATAGGATCCACCATTCAGTTAGTGTGTGTGTGTGTGTGTGTGTGTGTCTGTGTGTGTGTGTGTGTGTGTGCACATGGCTTCCTGCCCGTTTGTTAGAGAGCAGCTCCTCATATCTTCACAGCTCATGTGTCACAAAGGGAACAGGAGACTCGAACATATGTTGTGTGTGGCCGCTCCGCTCAGCTACACATGAACGCAGCTTGGACACAAACTCTTCCTCCATCTTTATCCACGATGGACAGAACGATATTCAGCTTTGTGTAGAGGATTTATTGATTCCTGTGATTTAAAGATAAGTTGCTCTGAAGTATGTTGTGTTAAAACGAACAGTCGCACTAAACCACATGTGTGAAGCATCATGTGTCATTGTCGGCACGGTGGCGCAGTGGTTCGCCTCACAGTGAGAAGGTTCCTGGTTCAAACCCCGGCTCGGCAGGAGTCTCTCTCTTTACATCTCCTCCCTGTGGATACACTCTGTTATGGGACATTTAAACATTTTCCTACATCAATTTGGTTTATTCTTAGAATGAGTTTATTTTATTTCCTGGGAAACAGGAAATCGGTTGAAAGAGGAGACGCAGGATTCCCTGGATTTAATCTACAGATCAACCTCGTTGGGATTAAACTTAACGAGTCGTCCTGCTGATTTGAAACATTCTCAGCTCGTTGCTTCTTGGAGACACTGCAGTGATAGAAGAAGTGTGTGTGTGATTTAAGAAGAAGGTCATTGTCCGGAGAAAGTCACAGTGTCAGAGACCTGAGTCTGACCCTGAGGTGTGAGGGTGTGAGTGTGTGATGGACCGACCGCTTGTCCACCGTGTCGTCCCCTCTGCAGCCTCATGGGGGAAAAGCTTGAGGATTAGTGGCGAAAGCAAAGAAAACACTGAAATACACTTGATTCTACTGAGTGGTCCTCAAACTGCTCAGCACAAAGAAACACATCACACGTTTCTGCAAAAAACACGAGAAAGCAAAGAATATATTTCAGGCATTTTGAAATCCTCAGATTTCGCCCTGGCTCCTCTTCCACTTCAGGTTCTGAAGCGACTTCCTGAAATCTCTCCCAGATGGTGTCAAAGAATCGAAATGTTCAAACTGCTAAATCCCATTTAAGACGTGTTCGTGAAGCAGCTTCACTTCACCAGGTTTCTAGATGTGACTAATGTTGAGGAGCTGGTTTAACTGAGGACACCAAACAGTCTGTTATTATCAGGTTATAAGTTCTACTGTCGTTCAGCTGGCGTTGGTTTAAAGAGCGTCCTCCATCTGATTCTCTGTCTCAGGAGACGTGGACACAGATAAGACAGATTCATTCTCTCCTTCTCCACTTGTCCTCTGGCACAAATCAGATAAACACAGATTTGAAACAGACGTCCTCTCACTGACTGAGTGTAATGAACCAAATGTGTCTGAAAACAAACTGAATATTTAGTCCCAACAAGCACGAAACACATTTTAACACTTTAATGCTTCTCAAAGTTATTGAGTTAATATCTTTCTCTTTTTTAACTTCTTGAAACCTTGAAACTATATCTAATAGTTTTGTCATCATGGACGATATGTCCCTCATTAGAACCGGCAGAGGTTCGGCTCAACGCCCAAAACGACCATTTGCACCTGAACCAAACACAACTCAAACTCCACACAACTCTACAGTCGAACTTGTTGTTGTGAGTCAATTCAAACAACACGTTAGATGTGTGGGTTTCTCAGGATCCTTGTTCCTTCGACAGTCGGATCCTCAGACTTTGTGTCGGATGTTGCTCAGAGTCAGTTTGTGTTAATTGATGTGCTCAGTGCGTGAGGATGTGTCGATTCAGGGAACTCAGACCCCGTGAAATGAGCTCCTGGTGGTTTCCTGCTCCTGTGGCTGAGATAATCAGACGGAGCAGGAAGTTGAAAAAATCGACGTCTGACTGAAGCACACGAGGTCCAGGTCCTGAGTCTCCTCTCAGTGTTCAACGCACTCACGGCACATGCACTTCACTCTGGTGGAACCTCGTGAGTTCACATCTTCATATTTCATTTGAATTGTCATAAGTGTATCCACGTAAGAACTTGTTTTTTCTCGTGACTATCCACGCGTAATCCCAGCAGGAGAAATCCCTCAAAGTTCCCTTGAAGAAAAATCGGTCGATGAACTTGAAATCTATTCCAGTTGAAAAATATATCGATCAGAATTTACAGTGTAAGGTCCGCACGAATGAAGGAAATCGATAACTGAGCCATGTAAAACATCTTGGTGCCGCAGGGAGGGCAGCGAGAATCCTTGTCTGTGTTATTTCCCGCTCCTCCTCCCTCCTTGTTTCTTTCCCCCTTCTTTCCCTTCTCTTTCCCACTTTTTTCCTTTCCCTGTTTCCCCCTCCTCCATTTCCCCCCCCCCTGTCCCCGTTTTGCTCTTGGGCTCACTCACGATGCGAAAGGGATGTCATCATCTCGTACTCGGCCGTTTTTTTTTTCCCTTCTCTCTTTGTTTTCCTCTTGTCCCTTTTCCCGCCCGTTTTCCCCCCCCCCCACTTCCTTTTTTCATTCCGCGGGTTTCGTTCCCATTTTTTGTTGGTTTTTTGTTTTTCTTCCTTTATTTTCATGTTTTTTTTCCTTTCTTTTTTTTTTGTGTCGTGGTTCCCGCCCCCATCTCTCCTCCCCCCTTTTTCCTCCCTTCCTTTCCGGTCTCTCTCCTTCCCCCTTTTCTCCCTTCCCCCCCCCTCCTCGTCCCTTTCCCCCTCCCCACCTTCCCATCAGCCCGAAAATGGCCTCCCCCCATCCCCCCCCAGGCAACAGTTCCGCCGTTCCCCAGATGGAACCGAAAGGAGTGCAGGGCAAACCCGTTGCAGTCAGCCCCCATGGTTCGT
>JBAMIH010000043.1:225000-230427 GCA_038501795.1 Pseudopleuronectes americanus | reverse complement strand
CTGAAGCAGCAGCAGCTTGTGTGTAGTCTCCAATCTACACAACCCCTCATCTGCATGTGTTTGTGAGATGAAGCCGGAGCACCTGGAGAAAACACGGGGAGAACATGCAGACTCCACACAGGAAGACCCCATCTGAACCGGATTCAAACCAGCAACCTTCCTGCCCCGATTGTGTTTATTCACAAGAAGAATGTGTTTATTGAAATGACACAACACAAGCAGAATATATAAACCCTCTATAAAGAGTCACATACAGTGTGTTTAAGTTTGTCTTTATTATTGTCCACCTTTGTCCCTCAGTCTGTCTCCATGTGTGTAGAACCACATTCTGTGTATATGTTTGTTTATGATCTTAAAGTTCCTGGATTCACGTCACAAATTGATTTAGTTCAACACAAAGTTAAACACATTGAAATCACTTTGAGTTTAAAATCAGAGTTTTGTCTTTGACCCAAAAGATCAAAACTCTGAACTTAAAAATGGGACGTTTTCATTTCTGCATCAGGTGCAGAGCGGTGGTGGCTTTTCTACTTTTGACCCACAGGTGGCGCTGCAGTATAACAGCAGCACATCCCAGTCAAAGACTCTCCTGAGTCGGACCAGGCCATCGACGCAGCAGACAGCGGAAGGTGTTGGTGTTATTAACCCTGTGAGTCCCAATGTGTCCTCAGAGCTGTTTATGAACGATCAGGGGACATGTACTGAGACAGAGTTTTTATATATTGAATAATTCAATATTGAAAACTCAGTAATTTCTGATAAAATCTTTTTGAATTCTTGTCCTGTTCTCAGACAGCAGAACATTACAGATCTGATTCTTTGATAAGGCTTTATGGTTAGTTTATGGGTGTTGCTCCTCTACTATGGTGCTTATATAGAGGACAACACTTGAAGGAACACTGGTATAATCATTACAATTGTTATTTCATTCATTAAGTTCTTCAATGATACTGAAACAACCCTTAAGTTATTTATCTTTGTTTACATGTAAATATATATTTGTGTCCCCTTTAGGAGTAAGAGGAGGTATCCACCCTTTAACATATCAATATTTAATAAAATCATGTTCAGTGGCTTGTGTGTATATACTGTGTATGCATATAGATCTATATATCTAAATGTATATATAGTCCCTGATGCTGTCAGAACACCTGAACACAAGAACCTGCTGAACGTTGCATCAGTAAAGATACAGACACTGATTCACATGTTTTTATCTCATTACACCAGGATCACTGGTCTTATTATAAAATCTGTAGAACAGAGAACTTCTGTCTCACGTTTCTTCTTTATTCTATTCTTCTTGTTTTCATGTTCATGTACAGTTCTTGCGCCACCTGCAGGCAGACGTCACCACTGAGTCTGATTCTCTCAGTTAATGAGGATTTTGTTTTCAATGTGTTTCTCTATAATTTATTTAAGTCTTGAACTTTTAAGTAAAGAGCCTTGAGATTATGTATATTAGGATTTGGCTATATGTGTAACCGGTCTATCCTTTGTGTTCTACCTGCGTTGTGTGTCAGTTTGTGAAGACCGGGACTGGACTTGTGTTGCTGCTAAATGTGTTTGTTCTGTTCAGTGTTTCTGCAGAAGAAGAGAAACAGCGCTGGTCATTCTGACGAGAGCCTGGAAAATAAACACAATGTCTACAGGTCTACCAGTAGAGGGCGCCAGACCCATGTACTCCTATAACACCCAAAACAATAAACAACAATAATTAACAAAGGCTGAAGGATTTTAGGTGGAATGTTATATCAGTTTAAATACCTGGTGAATATACAAATAACACTTAATGGACATTTCTCATCTTTCTTATTGAGACAAAGGCAGATCCAGTTTAGTTCCACTTCCTGAAGACCTGCTGATAAAGAGCAGGACTCAGATGGATCCTCCTCTAGAGCAGGTCCAGAGTTGTCTTCACCACTTTGGGTTCCACATGTGTCTTCTACAAATATAGCAGCATTCCTTTCTGCAGGACCTCTCTGCCATTGATTCTGACATCACCCCCAGAATGCAATGCTGTTTGCAGTATATTGCAATGTTCAGAAATATTCCCCAGAATGCATTGTTTTCTAGAGCACAGTGCCGTTTTAATGGAAACAGAATGTAACTGTCAGAATTTGGATGTTTTCTACAGCAGCAGGTCTCATTAGCCCCCCCCCCATCCCACATAGAGAATTATTACATATTGTGTTGTACTGTGCACGACTGGCAGATATGATATAGAAAGTCCCAGCAGCAACACACACAGTAATATAATCACACAAGAACACTTTAATGAACGTGTTGTTGGAATTTGAAATTAATCACAGGCCTTTTACGTTTTGGTTTGAATCCAATCGATCATTGATAGTTAAGATATGAGTTAATACTTTGATTAAGTGTCTTAAGACAACATTTGATGACTGAAAACCTTAATTCACCAAAGTGTCCTGTTTGATTTATAAGGAAAAGGTCCTTGTACAATGTCCTCAGTACTTGTGTTAAACAAATAAATGGTTCAACATTTAAATATCAGAGGTTAAGCAGACACTTCATCACGTATATCTCATAAATACTTTTAAAGTGTTAACAGCAGTGAACATTTGTTATAGAAGTCGTTTCATTTCATCATCGACTTCATTCAGTTAGATAATCTCTCTTTAATGCTCCAAGTGAGGGGACGTCTCTGCTCACAGCTCACAGGGGCCTCTCCCTCTCATTTCATCCAGTTGGACCAGGTCCTAGATGTAGACTGGACCCGATCCGGTCCCAGCATGGTAACCAGTGAAGGGATCATGGTCCTGGATGTAGACTGGACCCGATCCGGTCCCAGCATGGTAACCAGTGAAGGGATCCTGGTCCTTTGTCCTCTGCATCTCATCAAACAATTCCCTGTGAGACCTGAAAGTGGTTTTGAGACACTTGTTAAAAGCTCCAACCAAAACTGGAGTAAATGCACTGAGAGTAAAATGCTACAGAGCAGAAACGGTCACTTCCTGTTTCTTCCACTTCTCAGTCTGATGAAGTCCACCAACAGGAGAGCACCGAGAGGAAGAAGAACACAGAGGACCACAGCAACAACAATGGCTGCAACAGCACCTGCAGGAGTGAAGGCAAACAGAGAGGAGATGAATCTTCTTTTCTCCAACATGACAGTGACTCATTCTGCAGATTCCTCTGTGGTTTGCTGCTCTGGACTCAAACACAGAAGAACAGAGGATGAAGTGGACAGTGAGTTAAAGGCACGACTCCAGTTCTCTAGTGGATAATAAGTCAAATACCTTTCCCCGGCTGGTTGGAGGTGGAGATGTTCACCAGAGGAGGTGCAGCACTGACCTGGTTCCTCTGCTCCTCTGTTTCACATGAGAATCAAACAGGTTGAGCACTTTCTCACAACACACGTTGACTCACAATCTGCCGTTTGTCCACTGTGCCGTACACGTTTCCCCTGATCAGGCCTCTGAGGTCCAGTGTGGTTCTGTGTCTGTGCTGCTCCATCTGGACTTCATGGAGGACTCTTCTGTCTCGATACAGGAGGACGAACTGGCTGAGGTCAGTTCTTGTAACTTCCACTGTGTAACTCATCAAGTTGACGGAGGGAACACGTCCACACCAAAGACTCACATCCTCACCTTCTTCCACCGTTAATGACAGACTCGAACATGTGGGATGAGATCCACCTGAGAGAACACAGAAAACATTTGGTCCTGTTCACATCACACAGAGCTGATGTCTCTCAGGACAGATGTGCTGTCAGTGTGAACATGGATTAATAAACTCCCCAGAGACACGTGGGACAATGAGCAGTAAAGTGAACAGAGTCTTTTCCATTTTCCAGAGTTTTGTCCACATCACAGATTGTACCGAACCCGTCCAGGGATCTGAAGAGCCGGCTGCAGGTCCTGGGAGGAGTTGGACAAAAGTCGATGAGGAAACGTTCTGGGACCGAGTGTTTGAAAAGTCCTGGGACCGACATTCATGTTAGAAGTCTGTGTTCCGTCCACTGCAGATAAATAAGATGCTACAGAGCAGAAGCTGTCCCTTACTGATTCCTCCACCTGTCACAGGAGCGGTGTTCAGTCGTCCTCTGATGAAATGTCCCCTGCTGCTTCCTCCGACACAGACCGAACCACGGGGACATTCTGGGACCGGTCCCATCACTGTCGCTTCCATCACCACTTTGCTGAAGTGTTCCCTCGCTACGAGTCTCACTGATCTGGAGCCGCTGTTCTGTGGGCACCTTTGTATAAGAAGAGGGGGCGTGTCATGCTTTTATACCCGGGTTCAGCAGGGGAAGTTCCCCGAGGACTTTTTGTCTAAGACTACAGGTTTTCAAAATAAACTGTTGACATGGAGCCTATACAAAATGCATAATTGAAATATAAATGTATCGGATTATATTCTCAAGAAGAATATATCGTCTTACATTTGTCATTGTTATGAATAGAATTTTTACTTTATCAATTTAGAGATTTTACAAAATAAAAGTCATACATTTTTAGCTTCAAGTAGCTAATTTCTGGATATTTTAAAGTACTATAAAAACCGTTTGCCCAATAATTCCAGACAGAGAGTGATATGCCTGTGTAAAGGACCTCTCTGACTATCCACATGATGAAGATTATGCATTTTTACACACATATTATCCCCACAAACATAATCCATAACAGTGATCAACCTTTTCGAGCCTAAGATCACTTTTTAATTCCAAACGTAAGCCGAGATCTACCACCCTGATATCAAGACACTTAGGAGGGTCACACTGATGCAATGTCTGTTGAAGGCTGAATGTACGATCATTCATATACACCATGACAGGCAGTTGTGCTACTTTATCTATTCAATGCACAATATTCACATTTATATCAATTCATATTCACAGCATCTGTTCAGTGCACAATATTTAGCTTCAGTTCAACAACATGTTCTGCAGAGGAGCTGCTGCAGCACAATGTGATCAATGGGCTTTGATTTGAATGTGGCCGTAAACATGATCTTGTATGAAAGTAGTCCCTTGTACTCAAATAAACACAAGTACTATACAGTATGAAGCCGTGTGTCTACCGCTCCTGATTATATTTCACAATAAAAAAAACTTTATAACAAAAGATTGGATTCCGTCAACAGAAACGCTGGAGAGCTTTTATTTTGAAACGCATACAGAAAGTGGATTTAACATTTTTAAATGCATGTTTGTGACATAATTTCAACAGATACGAATTAAAACTCAGGTGAAATATAATTTTCTCTGTTTATTCTTCAGTGAATCACAACGTGTATCTGTCTATGACACAAACGTATTTACAACACTTCCTGAGCTCGTTTCAAAGTAAAAGCTCTCCAGCTTTTCACTTTCTGAATCCATTCATTTGTTCTAACGGGGCTTTGATTGTTATCAACAGACCGGAAGATGCGCGTGATAGATTGAACACAGAAGAAACTCTA